>JAOVYW010000021.1:61649-76767 GCA_025775045.1 Hiodon tergisus
CGGGACACGGGACATCTTTACAAGGAGTGCTCCTGACACCCGAGGTGACCATTCTACAAGAGCCCTAACCCTCCTGGAACCCCATTCTGGGGCAGACAGAAATCTGTGCAGACTCACAGGGTGACCCGTCGGACAGACCGGGCGAAGCGCACTCACTTGTTCTGTGGGGAGCAAGGCCTGGTCACGTACTGGCACATCGGCAACAGAAGGAAGGCAAACGCTATCGTGGCAAGAACTAGGAAGGAGAAAGGAGTGAGAATGGGACACGCAACTCTCCCGAGACCAGGGAACCTGGTTCATCATCGGGTTTCATTAAGTGTCAGAGAGCGCCAGTCATTCACCAAGTTTACAAGCAAGCTAATATTCTGTTATTATTCAGAATGCAACAGGCAAGTAAACGGCACATTCTGATTATCCTCAATACCGTAGGAGGAGTTTGAAGCTGATCCAGCCATTTATTATTGGAATATTAAAACACTGTAAATACCTCATTTTGGATACTTGCATTTTCCTACATCCGTGCATGTCTTTGAATTCCGCAAAGAATATTGGGCTAATGCTAACCAACCATTGCTTCCCATTTCCAACCATAGCCGCCTAGCTGACATGGCATGGCAGATAGCCTACTGCTACATTGATAGAAGGTAGAAGACGACAGCTGAATTCCTATTGTGGAATATTCAAGTATTCCAAATGTCTTTCACGTAAAGATGGCATGTGCCACAGAGAAATGTGCAGAGCCGTTACCTGCAGTGCAGATGGTGAAGACCACCTGGACAGAGTCGAAGAAGAAGAACATGACCAGGAGGGAGACCGACGCTCCGATGGGCAGGAAGAGAGCCTGCGTGGAGTCGATGGTCTGAATACCTGGGACACAAACGCAACAGTTGTGAGGAGACACACGCACGCACGCACGCACTCACACACACACACACACAGACGCGCACGCACGCACACGCACGCACACAGACGCGCACGCACGCACACTCACACACAGACGTGCATGTACACACACACACACACACACAGACGCGCACGCACGCACACAGACGCGCACGCACGCACACAGACGCGCACGCACGCACACTCACACACAGACGCGCATGTACACACACACACACACACACACACAGACAGACAGACACAGACGCGCACGCACGCACACTCACACACACACACACACACACTCACACAGACACACGCACGCACGCACACACACACCCCACTCACTGCTGCTGCTGTTGCTGAAGGAGCCTGTTGTGCTGGGGTTTCCATCCTTGTCCTTCTCCTGGTTCTCACAGTCCATATTTAATGACCTGCATGTTGGTGGTGGTAGGGCGGGAGTGCACAAACGTCAGAACTATGTGAACCACGAAGTACTTCACAAACAGCCTGGATTTCCACAACCACCACAATGCGTCACTTCATTCCAACTGAAGGCTTTTTATGACCCCTCACTGTATGCCCGCCGGACCTCACTGCTGGTATGTGCAAGCGTGTGTGTGTGTGTGTGTGTGTGTGTGTGTGTGTGTTTGTGTGTGTGTGTGTGTGTGTGGTGTTTGTGTGACGAGTGTTTGTGTGTGTGTGTGTGTGTGTGTGCGTGCGTGTGTTCACAATAAACAATGGCAAGCTGCCAACAGCGGAAACAAGCCAAACTAGCCTGAGGTGAGAGGTCAACATGAGAGCTGCCATCACCAACGGTGTCAGTCATAGGCTGGAGGGAAAGTTTTAGTTTGTTTATCTGAGGTTATCAGCTTTCCCCCGAGGTGAACTCGAGACACCGAGGTGTTGTGTGAGGCTTGGGAAGTGAGCGAGTCGCATGGATTGCGGTCTCTGTGTTGTAATTGGCTCATGGTCGCGGCCCAAACCAGCCTTCGCAGTGCCAGTCTTGAAGCTCACAAGCGCAGTGCTGACTTTGGAACTAGCGAGTGGCGAAAAGGCCCTAGACTTGTAGGTTTCTCACCCGTGTTTTATCCCCGACACAAAGATCCACTCCCTCGCCAACCGCTACCATGGGGCAAAGTTGGGGGCTACTTACCTGAAACTGCCGTAGACGATGAGAAGAATGGAGATAAGAAAGGTGGAGACCTGGCTGGAGTCGACGAGGGAGTACGCCCTGCGATTGAGAAAGGACAGAGGTTAGCCAGCCAGTAACGGCTGCCTTTCTGAGAAGTTCTGAGAAGGATCCACAGTTTGCGTAAACTAACATTCTGGGGGGGTACAAAGACCCGGGTCGCGCGCTGGCGCCGCTGATTAAAGTCCAATGGTGCTATGCTCCACACCACAGGCCTGACCATTAATTCTGGTTTGATGGAAAAACAGCGGCAATCGCACGTTGCTCGCTCCTTCCGAGGCATCGCATGCATCGGTTGCCGTGGAAACTGAGGCCATGCCTGGCGACAGCGAGCGGGTCTGTTAGTTACCAGCAGGTGCCGGTGCGCGTGACTCGACATACCAAAAGGCTGTCCTCACATCTCAATTGCCCAAACCCGAGGGGGGCCCCATTTCACAAACAAAACTATTGCAATGTTTAGCAATCACCTCGCAAATTGCACAAAAAAAGCATTCCATAAAAGTTTCGCAGGGCCATCACTGAGTAGCAATTACATTTGGCGCAGATGGTACATGTGAGCGCGCCGTTGTGAAAGGCACACAGCACAGATCCCCCTTACATCGCAGTCTTCTACAAAACAGAACCCAGGCGTCAGTGAGGTTAAGCACCACACCTGCACCTAAGGCCACAATCAGCCTTCGGGCCTACAGCGGTTGTTCTGCAACAATCTCCCACAATGCTAAAGGTTGGCAAGACAGCCCTGAACAGCTAGCGTGGCCCACGCCATTCATCTTCATTAACGTCAGCAACCGAGGATACTAAAACGGCAGAAAATTGCAGGCACGGGGTTGACTTGACACGGAAACATGGCGATCGGCTGTACACCACACCACCATGCAATCAAAATGAAGCCTACTAAACCCATTCAGACATTGCTTACATTTTTTGCATAAGCCTGTCTTAGGCAAATCCTGAATCTATAATGGTTTTATAGCAGCCATCATTTATAATAATTTACATTCACCTACTAATAGACCATACACCTGGACTAGGTTCGACTACGAATCCTGTAGAGATATGGAATGATTGACTGGGGTGTCTGAATTTAGCTTGTTTCACTGCTAGTGGAGCAGACCAGAGAATCTACAGGGCAAGCAGGGAACAGGGGGAATCTGAACAGAGCGCTGGAGGAGCACGTTTCTGTGGCAACCACATCCTCCGCTCTCTGCTGACCCTCAAGAGGCCCGGCCAAAAAGACGGGTCACAGGCACAGAACTGCCGTCAGGCCAAAAGTGTACCGAATGCGCCTAAATAACCATCTCCTTTCCCCCTGACCAAAACACAGCCTGAAGCCCTTGCCTTTGGGGCTGATCGACCCACGTGTGAAATCGCTTTATCCGCCCGGCGATCCGAGATGCCTCTCTCGTCTGTAATCACCCTGGACATCCCTTCAGACATCCCTTTCTACAACTCTATTAATGGATCACCAGATCTTCTGGTCTGCACCCAGAGAGCAACACGCCAATGCGCTACTGCTTTGAAGCCTGCACAACACCCTCTTTCAAGGGAGGTCCCTCTGCGAGCACTGTCCAATGCTCCGCCAGTAGGGATGCAAATCATGTTAAAAATGCAGTTTGAACTATTCAGATTATAACATTAAAACATTTAACCGGTAATAAGTCAACCTGGAGGGACAAATTTTGATACCAACGCTGAAGCCAGTTTCAGTGCAGTGGAGTGCAGCGCAGCGCATTACGGGTTTCCCCTTTCTGCTTCCGGGCCGACATGGTCCTCACCCCACACTCTCCAAAACTATTTTGCAACACATTTTGCAGCTGAATACCAGGCCTACACCAAACTAAAATCTTTCCATTATTACATAACCTTAGGCACTGTTTGACTGATTATAAAACTCACCAAATTCAGGTCACTTAAAAGATAAAACTTTAAATAAAACTTCTGATGAATCCTGATTAAAACGGCTCAAATTATCGACACACACAGCCCAAGCAGAACAGTTTTCCCTCGGAGCAAGATCCAATTTCGCTTTCGAAGAAACCACTACATGATCAGCGGTTTCTCCACCAGTGCCACCTTTTTCCAACAGCGGGGCCCGAGGGGACCCGCGATCACTCGGCAGCTCGCGAACCGCGCCAATGCCCAGAACAGGAGGCGGCTCCAGACACAGACAGACAAGCCAAACGGGTGCCCTTATCCGTCCTCCTCTCCATATGGGAAGTAGAAGGAATCCAAAGAGAAAAACACCACCATATTTGCAAATCTGGTGTAAATGCAAACTGACCTACTAAGCTAACATTGCTACCGGCTCAACAGGCTGTTCTGCAGACATGCCAGGAAACCTAGCGACTGCTCGGTGTAGCCGTGGACTACCGGCCCAGAAAGGCACTGCCCTAATGCAATTCCAAGAGTTGGGGTACGGTTCCTGGCCAAATGAGGTCGATCCCAGCATTACTCTGAAATACACAAATTCATCACGGGGCCCTTTTCTATACGTACAGCTCAGATCTGACGACAGAAGTATTTTTCAGCACTTTCCCCAACCCCCTGCCACTAATTCTCCAGTCACTGGCTTTTAATAGCATTTCACAGCTAGCCTTATTTTTTTTCTTCCACAATTGCATCAAATCGTTCTGGCAATTGCTTTGGCCTTCATTCTGCAGGCCTTTTCACTGCGCCGCCGCGACTGCCACTAGCATGTTACCATTTGTACCAGACACTGCTTCGGGTGCAGTGATGAGCCTATGGCTGGAACCTTTCATTATTCGCTTTAATAGCTGTGCTTTTCTGTCTCATGAACTGCAATTCACCCAAAATATGATGGCGAAATTAAATAAATACTAACAGGCTACGAATATCGGATGATTAGTGACTACAGGAGGAAAGGAATTTGCACCGATAGGCTGAAGGATTTCCGCTGCCATTTTAAATGAGCGGGATTCTCATATTTATCAGAAAAAAGAGGCCATCCGTTTGCTGAGCTGTATTCGAGTGGTAGGGATATTTGTGTGTCTGTGTGCGTGCATGCGTCACCGCTGTAATCGGCAATCACCAGTACGCGTGAACAGTCCCATTCCAGCAGCACGTGTGTGCATGTGTCAGACATCACAGCGCCGTCCGACTGCCTGACACAGGAGATAACGGACAGCGTTGCAAATTTTTTGTCATGTGTCAGAGGCAAGCACCACCTCAGAGAGGCTGGCACATACACCAGGCCAGTGCCTCACCGACTACAACAAAACCCAATTATATAAAAAAAATGGAAGCAAGCTCAAATATTTTAAAAAGAAATAATTATTATTTTGCAAAGAAGTCAGTGAGTGTGACACCACGTGAATGCTAATGCAGATATTATGGGGGCAAGAGCGCAGAAGCCAGTGAACACAGAAATAGCAGGCAGTAACGGTTCACACTGCTTTACTGGTACGCCGGCGCAGAGCAGTCCCTGGCCTTTTTATGTCACAGAAAGGGGCTCACAAAGACGCATTCAAACGCTCTCTCCGACAAAACGCGAGAAAGGAGCGGAGGTTCAAGCCGTAGTGTTGAGGCGTGCTACAGGAGTCTGGACGAGACCCAAGTGAAGCGTTTCCGATTCAGATCCATGTGCGAACGTAACTGGATTGGAAGATTGGTTCACTGAACAGGCCGGGGACACTGTGCATCTGGCCTGGATCCCTGCGGCGACGTGGCATTTTGACCACTACCAACATGTCGGTTTAAAGTATTTCCCTGGGAAATTTGACTTTCTTGCCTATGTTACAAAGGCATCAGGATAAATAATGACTAATCAAATGCGTTATACTACAAGTAGACTTACTGCAGGTAGAAGCACCGAACGCATAAAAAAGGCTCTCGAGGTGGGACTTACTGATAAATACAGGGAAACGTTACATCATTTCAATCATTGAGCAATACCAGATGATTCTACCAACCAAAGTCTTGGGTGCAGTCCCCCAAGGACTGGATCTTGGGCCCATGTTAATCTCTGAACCCGGCTTGGATATATTATAAGCAAAGACGCCATGCTGACAACATACAGCCCTGTGCATCAATAAAGCCTGTGAGTCCATGAAAATAACCAGCCTAAATATAAAAGAACAAAGAGTCCAGCTCTTTGTCCCTTGGATCAGATGAGACGTAGATCGGGGACCCGAGTAGAACCTTCCATTACACAGACGGTCATACACTTCCTGTGAGCATCTCCAAAAAGTAGCCATCAGGTCTCCCAGGGTAAAGTCCTGCCGAAACCAACGGCTTAACCCAAAACACCGAAGAGACTGAGAGGAGGTCCAACCACACTTGGTTAATGAAATTAAATGGGAGCCGTGCTTTTTTAGCGGCAGACAGGCGGACAGCCACAGGACGCCCAGTCTGGACGCTACAGCCAGGAGCTTATCCAGCACCCAAGTGTGGTTGTGCTGGATGCACAACATCCTGGTGCATAAAACGCTATCAGCAGGCTCGGAAGGCTGCAGGCTGAAGATTGGAAGGACTAAAAAGTCTGTGCTTCAGTTGGTGTGTTCAGTATGGTTTATATTGCTTAATGGTTTCAGTTTCTTTTGATTTTTTAAGTGTTCAGCCCCAAAAGGGTGATTTAAAAAAAAAAATGTAATGTACTATTTTTGCTTTCTGACTTTTGGTTTTTGTCAAATATTTGTTAAAACAATGCTGAATAAACGGCGTAAATCCTCAAATCGGCCTTCCTGTGTCTGGCTACTGCCACACTGGACATGCGTTGGTGTGCTACAAGGGCGTTTTGGGCAGGATTTTCCGTTGGGACAGGCCCCACGATTCTCCCCCTAGGGGTACCTGTCACTCAACCCTCCCTCTGCAACAACGTTCATTGCCTTTTCTTATTTAATGAGGAATGCCTACCACAATGCCTAGAGCAAGACCTCTACTAACAATTAACTTCTTCAGTCTTTTAAAAAATATATTTATTTTCATTTTCATTGCGCAAGGAAATTTAAATCTTAGTGGTCATTGCAGAACTGCCAATGTTTACTGGCAGGCCGTTAGTGCACTGGGACACAAGCCGCCCCCCAACGCACACAGGAAAAATGATAAATATACAGGAGGAGGCCCTCTCTGGAGACTGAAAAAGACAACTATTCAGCCTTATCCAAAGGGTCTTCTCAGTGAAGTGCTAATTTTGTTCACGGTCATCGACAGCATCATACCATGTCCAACCGCACCTGCCCCGTTACCACGTCCAACCACACATGCTGCCAGGCTGACCCTCCGCCTCACTTCCATGGACTGACAAGCAAAGCAGCGCCTCTCTGCATCCAATACAGAGTCCTGCGGGGGGTGATGGGCGTTCCACAAGGACAACACAAGGGGCCAGCATGAGCGCCTGCAGTGGAGCGGGGCTTGCTGGGAACACTTTGCTGCTCAAAGCGCGGGGCCCACGGGGCTCCTGCAGCAGAAGGACTGGCGCGTTGCGTCGGAAAGTCTCCACCAGTGCCACCTTTTTCCAACATCGGGGCCCGAAGGGACCCGCAATCGCTCGGCAGCTCGCGAACTGCGCCAACGCCCAAAACAGGAGGCGGCTCCAGACACAGACAGACAAGCCAAACGGGTGCCCTTATCTGTCCTCCTCTCCATATGGGAATCTACTGAAGAGGGTGCACCCATCTCTAGTTCAGATGGGACAATTGTACAGAAATATGCCCGTCTGTCTGTCTGTGCAGGGTGCCACTGGCTTAACAAGTCTTAAGCCCCAACGCCAATTTTGTCTGACCACCCGTTTACGCAGGCCTTGATTTACCATTATAAACCCCTTTCGTGCGCTTACAGAGAAAGTGGCCATTGATAGCACCAGGACATGACATATAATAAACTAATGCAGCCAATCCTCTCCCCCACATCCACTGCGGTTGTTTCACTCGCTAACGGCACGGAAATGCCGCTGCAAACTTTTCAGTTCTCTCAGACCTTCATCGTCCTGTTGAAATTCGAATAATAAAACATTCAAATGCGCCAGTGGCACAAATGTCAAATAATCGACCTGTAATTTAAATAATAAGTATGCATAACAAGCCTATAACACGCAGTATCCATGCCTAAAAAAATCAATTGCCAAAGGGCAATAAATGCACAACAGAATTAAGGCATTTGGAAAAGGCTTTGTATCCACGGCAACTCGTAAATGTCTGATAGCATCTACATTAAAGTGACATGCCTTGCTTGGTGATTTCAGAATGAAGAAGAAAAAAATCTTTGTCAAACCAGAAACGTGTTGCCTTTCAAAAAAAACACTAACAAGCATTTTTTTGCAAAAAAAAAAAAAAAAATGTATCGACATGTCTGTGTGTTGAGCGAAAGAGGAACTAAGGAGCCTATTTGCAATAAGTCCTGTTGCTGACCAAACTCCCTGCTGGTATGGACAGAGCTGGGATGCAAACAGAGCTCATTCTTTTGTAGCGATTTTCATTTATCTTCCACCATGCAAGTGGGTCTAGGTCTGGAGAAATACACATCTCAAGGATTTGGATCTATTTGGGTTTAGTTGGTGTATTTAAAAAAAATAATGCATTTGCTTCAGTTATTGTATATAAGCACACTTGCAAGAGTATTCGAACCTGGATACAGCAGCATTCACATTTGAGCATTCAAACATTCCGACTCATCCATGATTAAAGTCTAAAAATAACTACATTGTTTCTGCACCATAGGTGCAAACACCAACCAGACAGCCAGGTTAAACCTGCATTGTGACACATACCTGCAAGTAAAGTTTCACCTGTGGGATCGCTACATAAATTGTGCTTACATCGTGCTTAGGAGGTTTTAACACATTTAAACATGTTTTACGGCCGCAAGGCCTTTTTTGTATTAAGTGCAACACATTAGGTTCTCCCTCACACCAGATACCATTTACAGAAGTTCAGTGATTTCGTAACAAACGCCACCACAACTGTTTATTTACTTGGCAAGCACTGGCATCACATGAAATCCATATATTGTTTTTTGCATTTTAGTCCAACTTTAGTGCCTGCCCACAAACAGCGTTCGCAAGAAAGCATTGGGTGTTCTACCAGTCAAAACTGCCACCATAAAACCCACTTTACCTTTGGCCTGCTAATTAGATGCATGCAAGCTAATAAGTAGCCAGATCATCCTTGGTTACGCCTCAAATTAGTCCTGGTCGCAACAGAACTGCTGGGGATCAAAGCTGGAGATTAACTGGTGCCCCCTTAATCCCCTTCTGGTTCCTACACAAAAAGTACCCACAGACAACATTGTACTGCAATACCGATAACATCACCTTTTAAAGAAATATACACTAACTTAATAAAACTAGTATTTTATATCCAAAATATAGCCTGGTAATTTCTTAATCATGTTTAAGGTACACCTTTATCTCTTGTTTTTAAGAATTTTTTTGCATTCTCTGCTCGATCTCCGAGTACTCCAGAATTTTATGTAATTGTAAAAAGGATTTCAGAATTAGGTATGAGTAAGTTAATAACAACAGATTATAAAACGAGGTATGGTACAATTCTGAGATAAATTTGATTGGGCTATGAGCCTAATATATGCACCTACAAAGAACAGGGTAATCAAAACAATTATCTAAAAATACAAAATGTATCATTCAAAAAAAGTGATTTTATAAACACATTTATGTTGTAACTGCTACACAGAGATATTACTCCTTATAGAGTTAAGGCATCTCCCACCAGGCAGCAAACCGTACTGCAACTGGAGTTTCTCACGTGTCACCTTTACCATCTGCTTAGTAAACCCTTTCATCCAAAGCAACTCTTAACCAAAGAGTTAATCACGGGAGACTTAAGTTACACATTGTTTGCATAAGCAATTCAGGTTAAGTACCTTGCTTTAGGCCATGACAAGAGCCCCTGCTGGGGCTTGAACCTGCAACCTCCTGGTCACAAATCTAAAGCCTTAACCTCATCACCTGCTGTCCCACAAGGCTTTCAATCCCACCTGATAAAACGAGCGTATATATTTTACCAGAACAGCATAGATGAGTCTTCGACCCAATAATTAACTAGAAAAAACTGGTTCAATCATAGACCATGGCCGCATTTTAGCAACACATGGCGTACAATTTTATACGGATATTAAGAGTTTCCACATCTATCAGCTTACGTACCAATATTATGAAATCAGAAACTTAATTGAGGTTGGGTTTAAAAATGTGGGATTCTCCAGGGTCTGGAATTGGAATCCCTGATTTTGCAGTTGCCTTTATCCAGCAAATGCCCAGGAAGAGAAACGGCGTGGCTGCTGTTGCTACCGGCAACTACTCTGGACCAGCCACTTGTGCAATCACTACAGCCTACAATGCAAGCAGGAATGCTTTCAAAACAAGCTCAAGGCTATATTTGTGGCATATATCCCTGCAATTAGCACGTCTGCAATTAGGAGATCAACAAAGCTGTTATTGAGGCCAGCCAGTAGATGGCAAAAAAAGTACCCAACTTCTACATGCACATTTGATGCACCCTTGCAGTTTTTTAATTCCAACACTTATGTTGAGAGCAGGTCACCATTGATGTGAAGATGGCTCACTCTCCAGCCATTGACAAAGCGCTGAAACTGATGAAATGTCAATCCACCCGTTTCCAAGCAACTTTTTATTACTCAGCATATACAATGCTTCTACAATCATGCCATTTTCCAGGAGTTCCTGCAACTGCCTCTGGGGTCAGGGAATAATTTTCCAGTTTTTCCTGGCTCTGGGTTTCTTCCTCTGAAAAATGCTAGACGTTTAGTGCTTGACAATTCAACTGCAAAATGCGCTGTAACAAATAAAATTACATCCATTAGGGTTTTCCAGGAAACGGGCAGAGTTGAACATGTTAAGGACTCTCTATAAACCTCGGAATCATACCAACGCTACAGTTATGTTACATGAGAAATAGGGAGCACAGACAAACGAATCCATTTCAGGGTTAACGTTATTAATATACCGTGGTCACATTAGGAAGACCACATATTGCAACGTCGAACGTAGTGTTATGGACAAACTGCTCTGAAACTGGTATTTTCAAACAGATATAAATGATCCACACTTGTGATCCAACGGCCTTCTACATTTATTTGACAGTTGGAAAATATTTACACCATAAAAATGCATTAATATTTCGATAGTGACAGATAAACAATACACGTAAAAAAGGAAGTTTGTCAGCCGCACGATTTAATTGTATTAACGTTACGTAGTCAACGTTACTTACTAGAATCTAGCCAGTAAAATTGTTTGTCGATACAGAAATTTTACTAGCGAAACAAACGAGGTGGTTTACAGTTCATTTACGACGATTACTGAATGTTTCATTTTCACTTAATGTCGCGGTCGGGGGGATTTCCTTTCGCCAAAATAGTATTTGCAAATGCAATTAAATTAATGTCAAAGCTAATTACAATAAATTAAATCAGGACCACTTGAAAAAACTGCAATCACACATACGTACACATTTACAATGTACAATGCATTAGCTCATATGGCTATACGTAGAGTTCTCTGTCCTCCAGCTCCCGTTATGTATACGCCGTAGCTACCCATCACGATCACCAATACGCTATCCAGGCTTCTCCATCTAGAAGATGCTAACTACATATTTTAGTACAGCATGTAAGCGTGATTAGTCAAATAATTTGAACAGAGCGGTAACAATGGTGTTAACTATATAATTAGTTAGCAATCGATAGCATACCTATGTCCCTTGTACACCAGCTCAAGCGATTCATACTTACCAAGACGAGTAGCTTTGCTCCGCCATGTCGCCGACAAAATAGTGTTCCACGGCTGCAGCACAGACTCACTCCCCGTTACAATACAGTGGGGCTGGTCTGAAATAAATCCACTTTTTATTTCAAATATCGGCTTCTAAGCACCCGTACTTTGATAACAACATGGCGGTCTACCCCTAGTTGCAGCTATGTTAGCCTGCTAGCAACTAGCAAACGTTGGATAACTAGCTACTTCAATAGAGAAATGGCAATGGGCGCTAGCTTGCTAGCCAGCTAATAAAGCACTATGGAAAAAGCCCCAGATTCCTCCAGTTTTGTGAGCTCCCTATCGTGGTTCTATTTTCCAAGCAGTCCCGGTATGGATAGTTCCTAGTTTCGCTTTAAATCCATTCCCCTTCCTTTTTCCGTCTATGTCTATGCAGAATTCACCCAAGCTGATTCCCTCGGTTATAATGGAAACACGCAGTTAGCTTTGTTTTCAATGGCATGAGACGCGGGAGCGCGCAACATCGCCCTTAGTAGTATTGCGTCGTTCACGACAAAATGCAGAGCGCGCGCCGCTTGAGAGCACGTTCTTGCTCACGTTTTGGGAGCTCGGGCAAGTAAAAACGCAGGCGCGTTCGTAGTTCCAGCTGCACATTAGCTTTTATACCGATCTGGTACAAACGAATATATAAACCTATAAATACACAATCAAGTGTCTGACTAAACACAGTAGTTGAAGAATGACTATGTTTTTTTAATGAAGTTTAATAACATTTATTCAGCATTGTAATTACTTACCAGGTGCTCTTATCCAAAGCTTCATACAGATAATGGAAATTCATTATTTTATTGTAAAATACATTTGGAATTCAATTTAAACTCCACACCACCACCAAAAAAATACATACAGAAACACACTATGCAGTATCCCAACAAACTGCGTGCACAGTGCAGCACAGTTTCTGGCAGATCTACTGTCTCCGCTCCAGGGACAACCCTGAACCGTTGATTTGCCATGCACTGTGTTCAAGATTAGAGTCTACACCCAAAAAGTAGTAGCGCGGATATATCTCAGTCTAAAGTTTCATGGACTGACCATTTTAATGGTATGAAATAAAACCGAATTAAGTAATAGAATACGACAGTTTAAAAAAAATATTTTACTACTGAAAGTCTAACAAGTCACGGAAATCTTGTTCAAGGCTGGCATCATAGTTGAGTTTTTCTTATTTGAAATTTTCATTGATGTCATAATCAACGTGATATTTCTTTCAATAGGCAGGTGTGTTTCGATGGCATTTGTTTCGCTGGTTAGCGTTATCATTTTTGCTCAACTATTATTTGAATTTTTTGCCATTAATTTAAAAGAATAAAATTCTATCCTCATACACATAATATTACTTGTTCAACCACAGAAGGTGGAAGTAATTATTACCAAAACGCCATTGACGACAAAATGACGGGGGAAATGTTAGGAATGAGATTTTATTAATGTCCAGCAAAGTTTTATTTATTTATTTATTGTAAAGAGCCAGAATAAAATAGATTTGAATGAGGTCAGTGGACTCACAATGTCTAAAACAGAAGAGAGATCTGAGACAGCATAACCATTCAAGGTGGAGTGCTTTGTGAGGTTCAGAGAACTGAGCTAACATATATATTATGATGATTCACCACGTGGAGCCCTCCATGTGAATTTAATATTTCAAAGCAAATCTGGTAGCCTAGAGATTTTAAGTAAATGGGAGTACAGGCTAGGTTAACCTCGTAAAGAGTTGGTTTAAAGTGTTCCTGGTTATTCTTATATTATTCGTGTGTTTGCACAATGGACCCCTGCCTTTTGACTGGGGCTCAAGCCCAGGTCGTTTTATTCCCTGTGCAAAGGGTGCACAACCTTCCTGAGAGGGAAGGGCTGGCAACTAATCTAACTCTTGTCTTGAACCAGGGCGGCGACTTTCCTGCAATAAAGCTTGTGCTCCATGACCTCTACTGTTTTCTTATCCTGGCAACCAACTTACGCACATGCAGAAGTATATTGCAATAACGAACATGCCGTACCCTCGGGCTGCTCCTGCAGTTGATGAAAGAAGATATCCTGGGATTAATGCACATTTATTTCCTCATTTAACCTTCACTTGCCCTTCGTCGCAGGACCTCTGACGGAAATCAATATGCAGCCGCACATCAGATCCGGGACAACTGCAAGTGGCAGGCAGTGCGGGATGCTCCTATAGAAGGCCGCTTGATCTAGGTTTGGCACCGTGCAGCACACCACAAAGGGTAATGGCCATAGCCTGAGCACGAGACCACCATATCTCTCTCTCTCTCTCTCTCTCTGTCTATCTCTATGTCTCACTCTGGGTCATCTTTAGTCTGTCAATTACGGATACAAGAAAAGTGACAAGGATCCAAAGTCTGTCTCTCTCAACCCAACCCGCCAGTGTTGCTGCCGCGGCGCGCACATGTCCGGGGACGGGCATGAGCAGATAGCCTTCCAAACCACCGGCTGTACACAGCTTCTGACAATAAAGCCATTGAGCACGGCGTGACAAAAGGCTCCGCTCATAAGGCACGGGCGATTGAATAAAATGAGCTCATTCCATGGGGCGCCGTCGCAGTCCATAACAGACTCGCCACTACAATGGCCGTCGTTCATGTTGCTGGTGAACGTTACTGACACCCTGCCTGCTGAAGGTTCGTTAAGTCATTTTTACTGCGGTTATGCACTCAGATTCACGAGGGTCGCAATCTGAAATACAGTATTTGTATGTCTAGGCCTTGTTTAGTTGCGTGTTGGCAATGTGCACTGGTAGAGAAGCAAAAAGGTTTCGAATAATGAGTTAAATCCATCTGATGTCAGCCGTTGCCAAACAGTGGAGACAATATGCATTATTTTAATTCTAACAAACACATAGAATTTAATTCCCGTAAAGCATTCAAACCATTTTCAGTGGACCACCTGGTTAGTAAAATAAAGTTAGCTTAGGTCCCAGGGTGTAAGGAGTAGAGAACTTCCAACTCACTATCCTGAGTCATGCATCACAGTTGACCCAGAGTGACCAGCTGGTCTGAAAAATGCTTTGAGTGAACAAAGCTATTTCAACTGTAATTGCTCCACTTGCAACATAATTTCCACCAGAGTCTAACATGGAGAATAAAATAGTTAAATAAAGAAGGGAAAACAAATGTTGCTACAAAAGATCAAAGATGGCTCCAAAATGAACAATCTGTGAATATGGCCGTTGTTCCTTTCTTACTGTATTCAGGGAAGTCACAGGCAGGTTCCACAAGAACTGCACAAGAAATGCTGAAGAAAATAAACAGGATAAAAGTGTT
>JAOVYW010000022.1:70416-82234 GCA_025775045.1 Hiodon tergisus
CTCATGGCAACCTGAAAGGAAATTAAACGAAATTAAACGAAATTAAACGAAATTAAACGAAATTAAACGAAATTAAATGAAATTAAATGAAATTAAATGAAATTAAATGAAATTAAATGAAATTAAATGAAATTAACTTCACCTCACACAGTTCCCACAACAGCACCTCTGCAGCTAAGGTCAGAATGAGTCTGAAACCTGGTTTTAACCACTAAGCCCCTCCTAATGGAAGAGACTAATTCCAACCTAGGGGAATTTAGTTGCCTTGCGTAACTTAATGTACCTATTTTTATCTATCCTTTTAACATATCTTTATCTAACTATTTACATCAACATTATTAGAATAACAACATTAATAAATATAATAATACGTATGTACCACAATATTTTATCAACAATAATCAGAGTTTCCATCACCTTTTTGAAATTCACCTGACTCTGTTTGTTGTGGCCCAATTAAAGGTGGGAGTGTAGACTCCGCCTCCACTTTTAGTGTGTTGCGGAGAGAGTTGACGATGGGTGCAGTGTCACAAAGTGCTCGACACTCCCTTTGAGAATCCCTTTTTTACTCAGGAAAAATCAATTTATTATGCCATGTATTCACGTGAAGTGGGTTTTTCGAAACTTTTATTTTAAATATCTTAATTTAAAATATCTGGGAATCATTGGTTTGTTGAAATATTTAGAACGCTGCTGTGTCCGCATTGCAGTTTATAAACTCAACCACTTGGAGGGGGTACTTTAATCTTTTATATTCTTTACCACAAGAGGGCGCAAAAGGACTGATAAGAAGGGCTTTTCGAGCCTAGTTAAGCAAGCATTGCCATCTACATGCCATCTAGCCACGCTTAAAATGACGCTGTTCCGTAATTGTGCTGTTGCACCTCACCTTGTTGCTACGACTCCCGTCACCGAAGGAAGGGAAGGCGAGGAAATGGCCTACAACTACTCTCCTCCAATCCCAGTCGCCCACCCGTCTCTTTTACACTCTGCACGCTGAACAGCCTGCACCAGAGGTTCAGCACAGTTTGTAGGCGACTGCAGGGGTGACGCCCCACTCAAGTCGCGATTGCCCTCTTTCGTCTAGCCGGTACACTGGGCCACGAGCCAAACGAAGCGGGCTGGTCTGTAGAGAGGCAGTCTAGGGGTCACCTGGTCGTGCAGGTCCGTGAGACGGATGGAGCAGGGCACTTCTGTATGGACATCCATTACCTGAATGCTGTTATTCATGAGGACACAGTCATTGACCAGCCTGGTAGCAGGCAGAGTGGTATTCAACACTGAACCTTGTGAGTGAGCACTGATGGGTGTCAGAACATCCTACAGAGAAAAGGTGCTTTCTCCACACTCGTTGGGCGGGGCAGGATTGGCCCGATCTCGCTGACTGTAACTCAGGGCTTGTAACTTCTGTGGCCTGTAAAGGGGGGGGGGCACACACTCCGGATGTGAAGAGGTGACCTCCGGAATATGGGAGCGGCCTGAGCCCCAGCGAGGGGGGCTCGGGGGGATAAAGAAGGACTGTGTGAGGAGACTTCTCTGTCAGAGGAAGCAGGAGAGCTGCTATGGCAGACCCTGGTGCTCCCTTCCTGAACAAAGAGACTGAATTACTGTTCCTTCATTTAGTTTTTAAAATAAATACTAACCTCTTCCTCCACATGCTTCGGGTGAATGGGTCAGCTATCCAAAATGAGACACATTCAGCATTCATTGTAAATTTCTGTGCTATTTAAACTTTTTTAAGTTATTAAGCTTACCGAGATTTTGAATGTTTTCTTTTCGAATTGACTGATGCTCACCATGTTCAGTATATAATATTGGATTTGTAATCGATAATAGGGCTCATTGTCAATAGATTGACATACAATACGGTATTAATATGGTATCAGCTTTGGAAATAGCAATAATTATACAATTTTTAGGTACTGGCATAGTTGCATTGACAGCAATATACTCATATCATACATTTCAGCGTGTGCTGCCAGAATTTTTACAGTGTATTTGACTCAGTCGTTAACGTGTTATAAACTGTGCAGTAGAACACAGACACAAGATTGGTGTGCATTAGCAAAACATTCACATAAAATCTCATTCCTGCAAAAAACTGCATTAACTGAAGACACAATCGTCGTTCAACAATATATGTACCTGCACCTCACACATATAACCACATGGGGGCAGCAGATGTCCAAGACATGCCCAAAGGTGACCTACTGAACGTGACATGACGTTTTGATTGGTGAGTTGTTTGACACTGGGTATTTATATTTTTGATTTACACACACACACACACATATAAAATCTAGGCTGTGTGTACACTTAAATGAATGTAATTTATCCCCTCACTACTTACATAATTTAAGTCTATTTTCTTTTTAACCCGCGTCATCTAAATACCCATCGGAGTTAGTGAAGCAGCCAGCTGCTCTTGTTTCCACACCTATGTACCGCCGAGCCGCCCTTTCTGACTGCAGTCTTTCTCCCTCCGGTTGATGTTTCGTGCTTAGGACCGCGAGGAGCATGTTGGCCGTGGTCGAGCATTCCAAGCCCAACGGTAATAAATTTAAAAACAGACACGGCTTGCGTCTTCACCATCCAGTAATGTCCCGCTCTGCCAGGTGCCGGAGTCGTCCCTAGCCTCCTAGTCGTCGTTGCCTGAGAACGGTAATTGTAATATGGAAATATTTTTTAAAATTTAAATATGGCTCGTTTCATGCCCCATGACAGCAATGTATCGAAAAGGTCGAAAAACATTCCTGCTTATTCTCATATCTCGGAGGAAAAGGAGGTCATACATCGCCTTGACCATGACTTCTGATTAAACCAATATTACACACAGTGGTTTCATTGTGGTAAAACAAAGGTTGAAAATAGGGTCATGACATATTTCGGTTAAAACACATGCAAAACCGACACAAAGGGATATATAAACATGAGATGAGATAAACTCATCATTCAGGTTCGTAGCATACAATTTAACCGTTGAGAAAATAGGTAGGCTGATGACAGTTTTTTAAATTGGTCTTGAGAAGAAATACCAAGTAGCACCTAACTTCACATCTCGTGTTCAGCTAAAAACAAAACGGTCGCCACAAGACAATTATATTTTCTCAATTCCGGTCTATATTTGGACTTGAACGCGTATTAGGTTTTGAAGGACTAAGACATGCCATCTTCTGAATAGTCGTTGTTAATGTTTCCTAACAAACCATGCCAGACTCCAGACTTATATGAGGGTGACTGCCCATAGTATACATCGGCTAATAGGACATTTTTAAAAAGGCTATTGGAGTTCCTTTTCTTTCGAAATAACTCCCGTTCTTAAATCATCTTGACATGCGACTCAGTTCTTATTTGACATTGTAAAAATGCAATAACCAACAGATTTAATTTGTTTTAAATTAATATGATAAGAAAGATTAATTTCTTCTGACACCTTCTTGGGTGAATTATCGTATACAGTAAACCCTTTTAATCCTCTTCCAAATATCTTCCAAATGTTCTCGTTCGCAAATGAGAGACTGCCAATAAGGCGATTTAATCGAAACCCAAGCATTCTAATTACTTCAGGACCACATTTTAATATATATTTTTTTAGGTTTAGCTGAAAGTCTGTATATCACATTAAATGACCAAATGCGTAAGATTGTTTCACTATAGTTTTACTGTATCATTGAATCAACTTTGCGCTACGAATGAAATCACTCTCGCGATTAAGGCATTGCCGAGCTGTGTTAATTGGAAAAAACGAAGGCTTAATATGTTAGAGAAATTATGCCTATGGTTTTAACATGCATCTTGAATGCTATATTTAGTTGTAGGCTATTTCTGATATATTTCAAACACATTGAGACATTGTGTATAGGGTCTACATTAAATCAAAAAGTTTTAATTATTCCATCACTGACGCAACATTGGATCGCTCATTTTAATTTTTTGCGCAAATAAATACCACTGGTGACGTCAGAGATCAGACCCCAGTGCCGTATTTTGACTGCAAAGATACGCTTTTTTTTTCGGGGGCCGGTTTCCTTTAGTTCCAGCATCCCCAAGAACCAATGCTTGCTCGCTTGCCCGCTTGCCCGCTTGCCCCCCACGGGAACGGCGCCGCTGCCGTTGGCACTGAACGGGCTTGAGTGACAGGCTGCAGTGCAGTAGGTTTTTCACGGGCTCCCCTATATGGCTGTGGATTAGCTGTATGCTAATATCGACAGGAGAGACGACCAGCAGCGCGGTGCTGCAAGCCGACAGGGGAGGCTATCCGAGTGTAAGCAGGCTCCTCAACAGCCATGGCTGAAGGTGGAGAAGGGGAAGACGAAATTCAGTTCTTACGAACTGTAAGTAATATACGTGGTTTCACCCGAAAAGCGTGTAAAATCTCGGGTGTCCTAGTGATGGATGTCTGGTCGCTTGGCTTTGTGTATGACAATGCAGCGTCGCTAACGGCAAACCCTTAGAGGGCGATTATTGTTGTGTATTAAATGCTGGAGCATCAACAGCTCAGAATACCAGGACCAATAGACCGCAGATTGCGATTCTTATTTCAATCGATGGTTTAACTAAATCATTGCTCTGTAGGTCTGTCTCGGTTTCCCCCGCGTCTCGTAGCGGACGAATGGGCACCCCTTTTGTTTTGCGCGTCGATCGTTACAATTCTCCCTTTACGTCAAAAACTTACCTTGAATTTATATACGGATGGTAAACACGCGCACGATACGAATTTCAACTTAAAGGCAACATTCTCCGCGGTTTGGTATCTAAGTCGCCACACACATCTAATGATTTGCTTGTTAATTGATACTAACAAAAGTTACCTATCTTCTGGTGCAAGGAATAATATTCTAGCGTTCGTTATTTTGAATGCTTAATTGCTTACTGTATCCCAAATGCTGAAGTAGTTATTTTCATTGTGAGCATGTCAGCCACTTTGTGTGAGAAGTTGGTGTCAGTTATCTTTACCGCTGTAAATTTGATGGCAGGTACGATTCCTACTATTAATTTATTTAATCAGATCTTGCCACTCAGAGTGTGATGCCTTCGGAAAACGAGTCTGACCGGTCTGTTAACACATTAGCTTCTTTAAGACTATTCTATTTTTGTGGTTTGACTGAGATTAATTAGGTACGTGGATGTGGCGGGGCGTAACAGATTTCTCTGTAAACGATACGCCGAGTTCTGGAGCTCGGTTGGACGTGCTGAAACCGAGGACAGAGAAAAAGTATTGAGCGTATTCCCTCCCCTCAGTTGACATAAAACGGAATTATTCTTGAACTAAACAAGTATTGCCGCTCTTCTTACGTGGTCGGCAGAGACCCTTGGGTGATTTTGTAGGACAGGACAAAGCAGTGGCCATTGACAGATCTTTTAGTAGTTCAGATGCCTTCACTGCGCTTGCCCACGCTGTTCACTGATTGCAATGCTACAATGGCTTGATAATTATGTGATGACAACCATGATTGGTGCAGAGGGTGTCCCCTCAAATCTATTTAATCCTGGTGTCAAAGTGGGGAGGTGGCGGAAGAAAAACACAGGAATGGAGGGGGCGACCGGCGTGTGGTTAAAGCGTTATAACGGTGATAATTCCCAGAATGTCAACACAACATTATGATTAGTTTATGTTGGCTAAAGCTCTTGGAGATGTGTATGGTGAGGCACGGCACCTGGTGGTTATCAGTCTAAAACACGCAATGGCAACATAGCCGTTTACTTGATGAGTGAGTACAAATATCTAACATCCAGATGAAAATAATATTACCTGTTTTGGCCAGTAAAAGAATTATTCCATCCGTTTTGGCATTTATTTGGTACTACATAAAAAAAAAAAAGTCTTAAAAATTTAAGTAAAAAAAAACACAAAACCGGTTTGATTCCCAGAATTAAATGACATTTGTTGTTATTTTCTCAGTTCTGGATCTGTGGCTCTATGGTATTTGTTTGGTTTGTTCATTGTTCAATAAGAAGGCACTGCTTATTAAATAACCCAACAGATGGTACAAAGGTGACAGTAAAAACTCGGTAAAAACAGTACATTTGTGCTCAGGGTAAACAAATCCATGCTATAGGTCTATGCCTTTTTCTCCAGTGTTGATTTTCATTGCGTGTTGAAAGAATCTCAGTGCTGTCCATCAAATTCACATGCCTTCCCAGAGAGAGAAGATTAGCCCATGTTGCAACTGCGTTCTCATCGCCCTGGGTGCAGGGCTAATACCGACTTTCTCTGTGGGCCAATGTAAACATGGGTATTTCCTGTGGTTCTATAGTCTGATAACCATAACACATAACAAAACTGTTGAAATAATACAGTACACAAAGGAAAGGGTTAATTTAATAATTTTATGGACATGCTTTTTTCTGGCATTAAAGCATCCTGGGTATTCGGGGCCCGAATAATAATAATTTATATAATTATATGCATAAAAATGTAAAGTTGATTTATAATTCATCATGATTTGTAAGAGCCAAATTTAGATTTTTGGACTCGCTTGCTGATTAAGCACAAGTCCTTGTACCATAAGGTTTACTTTCCACAACAAAGTCTGGATAATCCCAGAGGGAAAGATTGTCTGCTTCGATCTGCAAATAGTTTCAAACAACAATATGTTTTAAAACGAAAGCCACTGTATTTTCAAACGGTGAGCTACAGGATGTGGCCGCAACCCCGGCAGTACCACGCGGTATAAACCCCGGCAGTACCACGCGGTATAAACCCCGGCAGTACCACGCGGTATAAACCCTGGCAGTACCACGCGGAATAAACCCCGGCAGCCCCACGCGCTATAAACCCCTTCAGTCTAGCGCGGTATAAACCCCAGCAGTATCACGCGGCATAAACCCCGGCAGTATCACGCGGTATAAACCCCGGCAGTACCACGCGGTATAAACCCCGGCAGTATCACGCGGTATAAACCCCGGCAGTATCACGCGGTATAAACCCCGGCAGTACCACGCGGTATAAACCCTGGCAGTACCACGCGGAATAAACCCCAGCAGTCCCATGGTGTATAAACCCCGGCAATATCACGTGGTATAAACGCTGGCAGTACCACACGGTATAAACCCTGGCAGAATAACATTGTATAAACCCCAGCAATATCACAGTGTATAAACCCCGGCAGTATCACGGTGTATAAACCCCGGCAGCACCACGCGGTATAAACCTACAGCCTTGCCTGATTATCTACTGCTGTCCAGACCTCTGAGTCTCATGTAGCCACTGACATGTAAAGGTGGGAAAGCTAGCAGTGAAAGTTGGGCGAGGTTACGGGCGAGGTTACGGGTGAGATTACGGGCGAGATTACGGGCGAGGTTGCGGGCGAGGTTGCGGGCGAGGTTGCGGGCAAGGTTACAGGTGAGATTACGGGCGAGGTTACGGGCGAGGTTGCGGGCGAGATTACGGGCGAGGTTGCGGGCGAGGTTACAGGTGAGATTACGGGCGAGGTTGCGGGCGAGATTACGGGCGAGGTTGCGGGCGAGGTTGCGGGCGAAGTTGCGGGCGAGGTTACGGGCGAGATTACGGGCGAGGTTGCGGGCGAGGTTGTGGGCGAGAGGGCTGGTTCTTTGCCCATGTCACAGTAGAGCGGCTGCTTTGGTTCTCCACACTCTGTGGAGGGGCTTTGTGGAAGATCCCTCTTAATCGTCCACTTATCTTCCAGAGAGCTGTCCGTATGCTTTTCCCACTGTGGTCTCTGTGTGCATACATGCGTGGCGTATTCGGTTCTCCAGTGCGATGATTAAACAGCTATTTCTTCAGCATGTTTGGTCTCTGAGGCCTTCACCACTGGATCCTGCTCCGTCTTCGGAGTACCATGGGTATCCTACCACGCAGTTGCTATGCAGTGCTGTCAAGAAGCTTATTTAATTATTTCCTCTCATGTTGTTTTCTAAGCATCTAACATGGTGTTTCAAAGCATTTTAAAATTGTAACCGAACAGAACAATGCCCTGGAGATATTTGGTTACACTGTGGTACAGCCAAATCATTTATTTGAATTTTTAATATTTTCCCCCATGTTTGTTCTTGGCTTCCAATGGAGTTTTAGGCTGGCGTATTGCAGGCAAATGGTGATGTTGACCTAAAGGACAGCCTGTGCAGCCTATGAAACATTGGACGTGTTTAAATTGGGAGGATTTATGGGTAATCGGCCAGCTAACGCTGCTCCTTGGATATATGCATGTTTGGCTCCATCACATGTTCTGTTCCACTGGGTTATCGCAGGATGGTTTTCCAGTGAGTCCCCTATCCAGAAGGTTGCCAGTTCTAATCTCTGCTCTGCTGTTGTACCCTTGAACAAAGTACTTAACCGGAATCGCTTCACTACCCCCTGTATGAATGGATAGGATAAGTTAGATAATAAAAATGTTTATAAAAACGTTTTTTAAATCATCAAGGTGTTGAATAATGTTGATTAAAATATTACTGAACTACCGCCTGTGGTTTCAAATTCTGGAATGGAATCATATAGATTTTTCGGTGGCGAGGCCTCCAACATAAACCAAGCTGAAGATGTTCTTCTGTGTCTATAAATTTGTCCTTGGGGTGGGGCGAGAAGGAAAAAAGTGATTTATGCTGTTGCAGTTGTAGCATGTAACCTTGTCCCAGCGGTGATTTGTAGAGCTGTTTTGATACATGTTATACAACATATCAAATTTAAGGCTTTGACCCTCTGTATATGTTTTATACAAAAGTCTGCTAGCCTAAAGGACTTCAATTTCATGATACTGCAATAAAGAGTGAAATTCCACCTTAGGTTCCACCATGTGTGTTCTGCATCGAGCAGCAAAGGAAAGCACTGAACCAATCAACCTGGTCTTTAAACCCAGGTGTTGTCGAAGGAACTTGTACAGTAGCAGTGGGCTTATTTGGACTTTATGCTGTCCTGGAGGCCACTTGCATTCCACCAGATGACTCCAAGGTTTAAAATTAGCTTGAAAATGCTGATGCATCCACAGTGCCCGTAACCAACAGAGGCAGAGCTCCTAACATCGTTTTGGGTTCCATTAAATCAGACCTGACACATTGACACCCGGTGGAAAAGGCCTGTTGGAGAATGTTGGGGTGTCGAAGTACCTCTTTGTTTTAGATTGTCATGCCGTGTGGTTTTTTTTATTAATTTCCGTTGCACAGGGATTTGATTGGGTGGCTGAGGTTTGGCGCTGTGTGGCGGGAGCCCCTCCAGTCAGCGGTAGATCCAGCATAGCCACTCTTAATCCCTTGATTCAGGTGTCTCTTCTGATTGGACTGGTTGACACATGCATAAACGTGCAGCGAAAGTGTGCAGCGATTGGCTGAGATCCCACAGGTGCATGACCAGCACATAATCGATTGGCTGAGATGCCACAGGTGCACGCTCAGCACATGATTGGCTGAGGTCCTACAAGCGCACACCTAGCACATGATTGGCTGAGATCCCACAGGTGCATGCCCAGCACATAATAGATTGGCTGAGATGCCACAGGTGCACGCTCAGCACATGATTGGCTGAGGTCCTACAAGCGCACACCCAGCACATGATTGGCTGAGATCCCACAGGTGCATGCCCAGCACATAATCGATTGGCTGAGATCCCACAGGTGCACGCCCAGCACATAAGCGATTGGCTGAGATCCCACAGGTGCATGACCAGCACATAATCGATTGGCTGAGATGCCACAGGTGCACGCTCAGCACATGATTGGCTGAGGTCCTACAAGCGCACACCTAGCACATGATTGGCTGAGATCCCACAGGTGCATGCCCAGCACATAATAGATTGGCTGAGATGCCACAGGTGCACGCTCAGCACATGATTGGCTGAGGTCCTACAAGCGCACACCCAGCACATGATTGGCTGAGATCCCACAGGTGCATGCCCAGCACATAAGCGATTGGCTGAGGTCCTACAGGTGTACGTCCAGCACATAAGCCTCTTCTGGCTTTACTCCAGGGTCTCATTTGCTGGAAGGTGGCTCTTTTATCTGACATCAGCACTTTGTTGCCTGTAATTGCCTGACCTGCGGATTACTTGCGTTTAGCAGCGTTCAAATTGTCCTCTTCATTTTTACAGAATCCTTTAATAAACATCAGCTGAAACGACGCTATTGTTGCCTTCTTTAATGACAAAGTTATTCCCAGGAGAGAGCAGGGAAATGAGCTCAGCCAAGCTGGTATTTTAGAGCCAGCAGAGAAACAGGGTTTCTTTGTGATGGGTAACTCATCCTACGGTAGAGTACAGTCTCTGGTCTCTTTCTGGTAGTCAGGACACTTGCAGTCAACATTATCCCTCTAATATGTAAAGTTAGGGTGGGGTTAAAAGGCTCCTCTATATGTCAAGTAGCTTAATCTCTTCACGAGTGCCCTAAATTGCGCAGACGTTACTGTCCTTCTGCCCGCCTCCTGTAGGGGGAGCCACGTGGCCTTTCTCTATTGCTGTAAAATTCTCTGGTGGACTCCAGTGAGGTTTCTCAGATTAGAAATGACTTTTGTTCGCCACATGAGAACATGGTGCTTGCCTCCCGAGGGTCTGTTGGAGGTGGAAGCCTGTGGCCACGGTGTGATATTAGGGTGATATTATAATCATCCAGTGCAGGACTCCAGAGAAGGAGCTGAACTCGGCAGGAAGTCACGGCAGACGTGTAATGTGAACCCACAAATTCTCCTGGCCTGGGTAAACTGGGACTTCTCTGGGATGTGTCCCCTGCTAACTTTGGGGCGGTCTCATCCCACGAGGGTTTTGCAGAGGCAGAGTGGACACCAGGTGGCGCCAAAGCTTGGGAGGGTGGGGAAGTGTGGGGGGTTGAACGGAAAGGCACAGGGCCTCCATTTTTCAGTTTGATGTTTTAGTTTGTCAGTTTAGTCAGTTTGTTTTTTATGGTATGACTTTTCCTGAATTGTGCAGATTTTATGACTTGTTAAGAAGAACCGGGTCCAAGTAATGTTCTGTCCACGGGACAGAAGTGTGCTATGAGAACAGGCTTTGGGTACGCAGAGATTTTTCCAGCAGAGTCGTTTTTGCCGATACCACTGCTGAGTTTTGCTAGCGAGTTGGCTGTTTATAATTAGAGCCGTGTATGGCTAACACTCAGATCAGAGGTAGCTGCACGGTGAGTTCCTGTCCTGGTGGGTGTTAACTTTAATGCCAGGCTACAGTTGCTGCCTCGTTTAAACTCCCACACGCAGGCGTCTCTCCGAAGCCCGTGACTCATTTTCACTTCGGATCTGTTAAGGGCCTCCCAGCTCCTTGTGTTGCCTTTACTTGTGCTGGGGAATCCACCTCCCCCACGGCGGTATTCTTAGATCGGGCTCTGCTGAGCTGACTGTTATGGTGTCATGGAAACCGCCCGGTAACTGGATGGGTATGGAGAGACGCAGCGTCACATGTTTCGGACCTGACGACCCTTGCCAGGTGTAGCGCCACAGGGCCAAAAATGGGGTGGCTGAACTGAGGGGAACAGTGGTTCCTTCTCTCGCTTGGAGTCCAAAACCAGGTCGATTCCAGGGTCACCAGGAATCGCACAACACCCACGGCTCTCTTGTTATATCTCTTGTTAAATGGAAGTGAATTTAGTTCTACAGGAAGGTGCCTTTTGTTTGGACAAATCATTCCAGTTTCCTCTTCACTGTGTTTGTGTCCAGCACTGGGTCCAGAGTTTTCTTACCTCTCCACTGTGTTTGTGCCCAGCACTGGGTCTAGAGTTTCCTCTACTCTTCACTGTGTTTGTGTCCAGCACTGGGTCTAGAGTTTCCTCTTCTCTTCACTGTGTTTCTGCCCAGCACTGGGTCTAGAGTTTCCTCTTCTCTTCACTGTGTTTCTGCCCAGCACTGGGTCTAGAGTTTCCTCTTCTCT
>JAOVYW010000022.1:147175-157251 GCA_025775045.1 Hiodon tergisus
TCACGGTTTTGACTGTGTTAATGAGTGTTACTGTAGGTGACCGTGGTCACGGTTTTGACTGTGTTAATGAGTGTTACTGTAGGTGACCGTGGTCACGGTTTTGACTGTGTTAATGAGTGTTACTGTAGGTGACCGTGGTCACGGTTTTGACTGTGTTAATGAGTGTTACTGTAGGTGACCGTGGTCACGGTTTTGACTGTGTTCACCCCTCCAGCCACTTTGACCGATACTATCACCTTGGACAACCCAGTCAATGGCTCCAGTCCAGCCATCAGGACGGATTATATCGGCCATAAAACAAAAGGTAAGCATTTGTTTCCGGGGCAGCGAAGACTACCTCTCTGTGGCTCCCACCGGGGCAATGTTTTCTGGACACGTGCGGGAAACGTTCAATCGTTGTGCTAAAAGGGTTATCATTTTCCTTTGCAGATCTGCAGGCTGTTTGTGGCTTTTCCTGCGAAGATCTGACCAGCATGTTTAGGGAACTCAAGGGAATCGGCTTGGTTGTTAAGCAGCTGTCAAACGAACTCCGCAAAGTGGTGAGGAGAACATGCAACAGGCTTAGTTTTGCTTGTCTCGTTCGCTCTTTCTCTCTCTCTCTCTCGTTCTCTTCCGTCTCTCCCCTCTCGCTGTCTGTCTCTCTCGTGAGCGGAACTGAAAAGAAAGCAGGGCTGTGAACCACACCACCTGTTGATTGTTACTCCTGCCAAACCAGACGGCCTTAGCCAGTTCTTTCATCAGACCAGTTTTGTTTGCAAATCCGATTTGGTGTAAATCTTTATCGAGTCACTTGACATGTTGTCCCATTGTTTGGTGATTTATATCAATGGGAGATGTGTTTGTTTTTTTTCAAACTCGAGAATAAACAATGTTTTACCACCAGCACCTGTCTCTTTCTCTCTCTCCATAACGGCATTCTTCATGTCTCTGTCTGTCAGACCGAAGACAACAACCTTATCATGAACCGAATGAAAATCCACAAGGGCGTCTGTCTCCATAATGGCATCTTCCACAAGAATCAGGACGAGTGGACCGTGGACAGTTGTACTGAGTGCACTTGCCAGGTAGGACCCCCATCAAGAGTGTGGGCGGGCGGCGGGCGGGCGGGCGGGCGGTGGTGGGCAGGCTCTCACACACATTTAGGAGTTTGGGCTTTGTAATCCAGCCAGTAATTGGTGTGTGCAGGCTCCTTTACTTATGTAGATTTCAAGGCACTTCTTAGACAAAGAGTCAATTCTGTCCTCAACAGCACATCAGCTCTTATTGTGAATGAGAACCAAACTCCGAGACAGCTTGGGAGAGTTGGTCCCATTTATCAAAGGAAAAAAGTATCCACTTGATGGAATTGGAATACAGTAGATTAGAAGGTTTGGGACCGCCCAGGGCTTATGAAACACCCGTGTCCATCACAAAGGCTTTCTCTCTCACCCTCTCATCAAATGGCGTTCAGGTTACCCAAACTGGCGGGATATCAAGAATTCAGCCACTTTAATGAGAAATCTCAGAGCGGTACCAGTTGCTTTCTGGTTTCCCCAGGAAGGCTCAGATCTGCAGTGTGCTGTCGTGTGTGTGCGCTGTCGTGTGTGTGCGCTGTCGGGTGTGTGTGTGTGTGTGCGCTGTCGCGTGTGCGCACTGTCGGGTGTGTGTGTGTGCGCTGTCGCGTGCGCGCTGTCGGGTGTGTGTGTGTGCGCGCTGTCGGGCATGCGCGCTGTCGGGTGTGTGTGTGTGTGTGCGCGCTGTCGGGCGTGTGTGTGTGCGCGCTGTTGGGTGTGTGTGCGCGCTGTCGGGTGTGTGTGTGTGCGCGCTGTCGCGCGTGCGTGCTGTCGGGTGTGTGTGTGTGCGCGCGCTGTCGCGTGTGCGCGCTGTCGGGTGTGTGCTGTTGGCTGAGTTCTCGGTGTGGTTTGATGGGGCCCTCAGCGCTGTCACCTCCCCCTCCCCACTTCCTGCTCTTTATTTCGCACCCTGTCCCGTTCGGCCTGAACGTCGAGCAGGTGCGTGAGCAGAGGTGACGGCTCTGTGGGAGTCTGCCGCTCAAGCCAAAGATCACTCCTTTGTTCCCAAACACAGTAATTAGTCCTGGCGGAGAGGGGGATTTTTGCTTAATAATAGCGATCCAACTAGCCTCCCTTCACCATGCTAACCACAGCATTCCATCACACAGAACTCAGCCACCGTGTGTCGCAAGATCTCCTGTCCACTGATCCCATGTGCAAACGCCACTGTTCCGGACGGAGAGTGCTGTCCACGATGTGGAACCCGTAAGTACAACTCTCTTTACCCAGAACTATATCAACATAATTAGCACTTTTTAACTACTTAAATATGCTGGGAAGAAACCAAAGTCTAATTTAAAGTCACGTAAACTACATTATTATTGTGAATAGGGCTAATCATGGTGTACCAGATAAAGTAGGGTGGCAACAGGAAGTGGATATTGTTTTGGAAAGTACAGTAGTAACTCTTCTTATGGCATTCAAGCAGAAAAGATTTCAGGGTTTTTGTAAAAGGCTGTAATTAAGAACTTCCAACCTATTGGCGAGATCTTTTATTCTTCCAGCGCTGGGTTTCCATGCACACAAATACCGAAAGCCAAACGCATTTCTAGCATCTCATTTCTGTTTGCAAATTAATTTCCACGTGTCAACGTGAGCATCCTTCCGTGCCAAAATAGCCTGCCACGTTAGCATCCCAGCCCTTGGACTGGCCCGTCTCATGTTGCCTGGGCTACAAGGAACCCATTACGGCTCTGGTTTAGGAGCTTTTATCTGCACTCTGGGAAGGAGGAATAGCTGTCCCATTGTCCCCCCCCCCAGCGAGTGATTCAGCTGAGGACGGCTGGTCCCCCTGGTCTGAATGGACCCACTGTTCGGTTTCCTGTGGAAGGGGCGTTCAGCAGCGCGGCCGCTCCTGTGATCGCATCAACAACAACTGTGAAGACACTTCGGTACAGACGCGGGACTGCTACCTCCAGGAGTGCGACAAACGCTGTGAGTGAGACGGCTTCCTGTCTGTGACTTCCTGTCCCGCTTTGGCCTGGGTCCTGACCCGACCGTTTCTCCCCCTCACAGTCAAGCAGGATGGCAGCTGGAGTCACTGGTCTCCCTGGTCCTCCTGTTCGGTCACCTGCGGTGCCGGTGTCATCACGCGAATCCGCCTCTGCAACTCCCCCACCCCGCAGATGGGCGGCAGAGAGTGCCAGGGGGAGGGCAGACAGACTGAAGACTGTCAGATGTCACCATGCCCAAGTAAGAGGCGCAATTTAAAGAAACGCGACCAGCACACTACTCGGTTCCCTTCCATGTGCAAAACTTTTCTGTCTTTTTATTCCTGCAGTCAACGGAAACTGGGGTCCTTGGTCTCTGTGGGACACTTGCACAGTCACCTGTGGAGGAGGGATTCAGTCCCGACAGCGTCTCTGTAACAATCCCGCTCCCAAATATGAGGGCAAAGACTGCCAGGGCGACGCCAAGGTGGTACAACTCTGCAACAACCAGAGCTGTCCCATCGGTAAGTGCTCCTATCTGGGCCCAGTCTGCCCGTTGTGCAATGCTACGGTGTCCGCCGTGGTCCAGTTCTAATCTGCGCCTGCTACTGCACAGACGGATGCCTATCCAGCCCTTGTTTCGCCGGAGCCAAATGCACCAGTTATCCCGATGGGTCCTGGAAGTGTGGCAGCTGCCCGGCCGGCTACTCTGGCGATGGCATTAACTGCGGGGATATCGATGAGGTACCAGCATGGGCAACACGCCTGTATTCACCAATAACGGGGTGCTCAACCTCGAACTGGAGAAGATGGGAAAAAATGACCCTTTTCCCCCCCTTCTCAGTGTAAAGAGGTGCCGGACGCTTGCTTCCAGCTCAATGGGGTCCACCGGTGTGAGAATACAGAGCCGGGGTACAACTGCCTGCCCTGTCCGCCTCGCTACTCTGGGCCCCAGCCCTTCGGCAGGGGTGTGGAGGACGCCACCGCCAAGAAACAGGCGAGTGAAAGTTCTGACCTCTCCTCCAGCCACCACAGCGTTTGTGTAACTGAGAAGGCACTGGGGTACGGAGGAAAGGTGGAGCTGACCAAGCGTCCGTCCCTCCTCCCTCTTCCCCTCAGGTCTGCGAGCCTCGTAACCCCTGTGCTGATGAGAGCCACGACTGCCACAAAAATGCCCGCTGTATCTACCTGGGTCACTTCACCGACGCCATGTTCCGCTGCGAGTGCAAGCCGGGCTACGCCGGGAACGGTCACATCTGTGGCGAGGACACCGACCTGGACGGCTGGCCCAACGCCGACCTTGTTTGCGTCGAGAACGCCACCTACCACTGCAAGAAGGTACTGTGAGAACCCTGTCCTGTATGGTCCCGTTACCCTTACACTCAGCTGACGAGTCCTAAAAGCCACACCTTTTTAAATTCCCAGGACAACTGTCCAAACCTTCCAAACTCCGGGCAGGAAGACTACGACAAGGACGGGGTTGGAGACGCCTGTGACAACGACGACGATAACGACGGCATTCCGGACGACTCGGTAAGTTCAACACTCTTACTGGCCACTAAGAGCCGCAGCCTTGTTAGTAATCAAATCCATACTGCCACGGGGAAGCATGAAAGCTTTTCTGTAAAACTCTGTCGAAGGGGAGTGTGCCACGGTTGAGTGTGCCACGGTTGAGTGTGCCACGGTTGAGTGTGCCACTGTTGAGTGTGCCACGGTTGAGTGTACCAGTAGTGTTTTGAAGGATGCAGCTTGTTTTGTGGGAAGGCAGCCAGGTGTTTGAGTGAGTGGCTTTACAGTCACAACCCAGGCTGTTGTGTCAGGGGCAGGGGGAGGATGGAATAACACCGCAAACACTAGCTTCCCCAGAGCCAAATATCAGACTCCAGCACGGAGGTACAACCCTGAAATCCCACAGTTCATAGCCAGTTAATGCCAACACTCAATTTCCATTTGTCCTAAAAATATTTTGCTATCAATTTGCAATTATTGCTATGAATGGTAGTGCACAGCGCCTGTAGATGACTAGCTTGGCTTTCTAATAGTGATGATTTAGAGGTAGTGGATACAAGAATAATTTTTTACCCTATTTTGAACTCCAGGACAACTGCCAGTTCATCTACAACCCCAGGCAGTATGACTACGACCGTGATCTTGTAGGAGATCGCTGTGACAACTGTCCCTACAACAGCAACCCTGACCAGATTGACACAGACAACAACGGCGAGGGCGACGCTTGTGCTGTGGACATTGACGGAGACGGTAAGCTGTCCGAAACGCTGCCCACACGTCCCCCGCCCCCTTCCCTCCACCCAGGGGCGGCAGGATGACAAAACTCTGCATGTGTCACAGGAATCCTGAATGAGAAGGACAACTGCCCCTACGTCTACAACGTGGACCAGAAGGACACCGACCTGGACGGGGTTGGAGACCAATGTGACAACTGCCCGCTTGACCACAATCCTGATCAGGTTAGTCTCGCCTCAGACTGCAGGTTAAAACATGGTTGGATAACCATTTTGCCTAAATGCAGGCGCTGGGTCTTTAAATTATTAAATTTCTATAACATTCAGTCTCTGCAAATCATCCTTCGTACAAAGCAAAAAGCAGTTATCAAGCATTAGCATATCCAGAGATACATCCTGCAAGATAAAGGACTACCTTCCCTTCATGTTTGGGGCCAAGCCGTTCATTAAAGTGTACTTGCAGGGATCAGGAATAAAGAATAAACTCCCAATTAGCAAAGTATGTTGCTCTGTTGTGCAATATTAGCCAGTGTTTTCAAGGGAATCCTCTCAGCCCGCATCCCCGCAGAGGTTTAACGTGGGAGAGGAAAGTGTGGGCAGAAGACAGGGTGGCACTTAATGAGGACAGAACGAGGCAGGCTGAGAGCAGTGACTAAAGTCACTAAAACACCTGGAACGCAAAAGGACAGAAGGATCCTTAGATTTAAACAATTTGTTCCCCTGCAGGTTGATTCTGATTCAGATCGTGTCGGAGACAAGTGTGACAGCAACCAGGACATTGATGACGATGGCCATCAGAACAACTTGGACAACTGTCCCTACATCCCTAACGCCAACCAGGTTGACCACGACAAGGATGGCAAGGGAGACGCCTGTGACCACGACGATGACAATGATGGAATTCCAGACGAGAAAGACAACTGCAGGCTGGTCTTCAACCCAGATCAGCTGGACTCTGATGGTGAGAAAAGCTGTTTGTTTTCGACCTGGAACTCAGTGGCTAAGCAGCAGGAAAGATACCAGCTTTTAAATACTTAACATGCTATGGGCTAAATTATATTCAATAATTCCCATATACACTTTACCACCAGTTTCACAATAAATGTGTTTTTCCTTCTCTTTAAAACACCAGGCGATGGTCGTGGTGACGCTTGCAAAGATGACTTTGACCAAGACAAGGTGCTCGACATCTACGACGTTTGCCCTGAGAACTTTGAAATAAGCGAGACAGACTTCCGTAGGTTCCAGATGGTACCCCTGGACCCCAAGGGCACATCTCAGATCGACCCCAACTGGGTGGTACGCCACCAAGGCAAAGAGCTTGTGCAGACAGTCAACTGCGACCCTGGCATCGCTGTGGGTATGTACCGCTCAAACTGGGCATACTAACTGGGCATACTAACTTGGTATACTAACTTGGTATACTAACTTGGTATACTAACTTATAGCTTGACTGGAAAGCTTTCCTCCTCGAAGGGTGAACCCTTACCCATTTCCTTCACCCTGTGCTCAGGCTTTGACGAGTTCAACGCGGTGGACTTCAGTGGCACGTTCTTCATCAACACCGACCGTGACGATGACTACGCCGGCTTCGTCTTCGGGTACCAGTCCAGCTCCCGCTTCTACGTGGTGATGTGGAAGCAGATCACACAGACCTACTGGTCACACACGCCCACCAGGGCGCAGGGCTACTCGGGCCTGTCCATCAAGGTGGTCAACTCCACCACCGGGCCTGGGGAACACCTGAGGAATGCCCTATGGCACACAGGAGACACCCCAGGACAGGTGAGCAGCGTTGGGAAGGGAGAAGACCACCTGAGCAGGAACTGGAACCGGAAGACTTATCTAGCTGTGCATCTTTCTTCCTGCTAGGTGCGTACCTTGTGGCACGACCCAAAGAACGTGGGGTGGAAGGACTTCACCGCATACAGATGGCACCTGATCCACAGGCCAAAGACGGGCCACATCAGGTGAGCACCGGATCGTCACTCAGTCCAAACTGAATCCGCAGTGAGTATAACCACACTGGGTCAGAATCTCACCCAATTCCACTCCTCCTTTGCAGGGTCGTTATGTATGAAGGCAAGAAGATCATGGCGGATTCCGGGAACCTCAATGACAAGACGTATACAGGCGGAAGACTGGGGCTCTTCGTCTTCTCTCAAGAGATGGTGTACTTCTCAGACCTCAAATATGAATGCAGGGGTAAGGCACATCATATTTCTCTGAAGAATTCTGCTGAATTGTCTTTCTTTTTAGGAGTATATGTATAAAAACACGACCATGCTAATGTTAGCTTTGTCTTCCCTCTTTTGTTTCAGACTCATAATTACACAGATGAGAGGCTTTCTGAAGAATGTACCATTCTGTATAAATATGTGTATTTTAAGCAAAGTACCGGGACCAATACCTTCATTATTCTTTTCTTCTGCTACAACGCACATTGGTGGAACGAGACCACACAACCAGCTCCGACGTTGAAGACTAGGCCTTCCACCAAAGGCAGGTGGAACAGAAACGCTTTGGCCAATGAGGAGACTGCTCTTTTTCTCAGTCTCTCTCTCTTTCGCTCATCTCTCTCCGGCCTGCACGGGATAACCGTGTTCCTCACAACCAGTTTGCTTCTCCCTCCCAGAAGAAGACGGTCCCACGAAAAGACTGAGTATCCATAATCTCAGATCTGCTGTGGACATTTTTTTTTTAAAAGGACAAACTTGTTGGAGGATGAAGAAGGAGATAAGACTCAAACTCATTTAGAGACCCTTTGGTGATGCTTGAGAGACAGAATGGAGTGACTGTTAAAAGAGAGATGTGTGTGTGCGTGTGTGTTTTTAAATGTTTTCCAAGAAGAGCTAGCTTTCCTTATTTTACAAATCTTTTATATAAAGAAAATCTATTGTGTAGCAGAACGCGCTTTTTTCACTAGCCTATAATATCGAATCTCCCAGTTTTCCTATCCGGAGTCCGCCCTTCATTCAAAGTTCCTGGCAAAAACCAAGTTTAAAAAAGAAGGTTCTGTCGCATTGAGCCAAACGGGTTTTGTGTAACAGTGGGCATTACAAACCCCACACCAAAGTTTTCATTGGCCAGTGCTGCTGTAGTAACATGGCTGACGGTAAATTGAGCTGGTTCCTCAGGGCTAGACCGACCAGATAAACTGGGCCAAGAGATGGGTCACCAAGTTACAGGCGTTGTGAGTGCTGGGTCCAGGAGTATTCTCGCCTTGGCATTTAATGCAAAGGTCCGGTTCTGTTGGGGGAAAAGCTTGTGGGCCCAAGCTTAACCAGTTCCTCTTAGGCACGGGTTGGGCTACAATGGCACCAATACAACGCGGACACAAACATTTTTCAAGAAACACTGGACCAGCGGCCATTCATATTAGATTTGCCTACCTCTGAAAAAAGGCGGTAAGCAGGAACGACACAAAACAGTTAGTAATAGTGCCTGGAGAAACCAGAAGGGGATAGATATATTTATTGAGAGTTTAGTTATTTATTGTTTTTGTCTTTACTCATCTTGGCTGAGAAGGAGATCGAGGCAGATGGACAAGCAGGTGAGCCTCACATTCAGTGCATTCAGCTGGCAGAATCTACCATTACGGATTGTAAATAGGTCCTTATTTATTAACTTTGCTATCTGCTGATTGGACGCCACGGAGCAGAGTTTTCTCTCATTTCTGTCCATCGTTAAAATAACTGATTTCCCACTCTGGAAAACTGGAAAAGGCTGCAGTGAGATTTTGTTTGGATTTCAGAGTTCCCCACGACTTCTGCCCGGCTCGTATATCTGCACAAGCACGTGTGATTTGTGTGCCTGTACATTTTATTTGCATTCGGAGAGAGAGAAAAAGTAACAACAAAGGAAAAGTTTGATGTACAAATATTACCTCATTGTTGTATAATTGAACCAACAAAACTTTCGGCAGCAGAAAACAAATTAGTTAACTTCTCTTTTTAGGGCTACTGTAGATGAAAAACAAATTCATGCTGTATATAGTATAAAAGTATTTTTTTTTGTAGAGAAATCCCCCTGCAGTTAAGGTATTGAATGGGAGACAGTTTTTATAAATATTTTGTGCTTTGTATGTCCGATGCCTTTTTAATGGATAAATTATTACGTTTCTCTTTGCTATTTTAAGGGTAATTTCATACATGTGTAGATATGCTATTTAAATAATTTATCAGGAAATGCCACCAGAAGTGGGGGCATTTCTGTCTGTATAAACTGTTTGCACACTGACGTGAGGATGTTTTGTTCTTAGCCGTTTATTTTCTTTTAGTTTTATTTTTTCTTTCTTTTTTTATACAACTAGAGATGCTTGTCAGTACACATTTTGTCTAGTTTTACAGAAATGCTGTTTTTACACATACCAGTTATTTTGTAACATACAACAGAACAATAAACAGACTGTAAAATGGACAACGTCTCATGTAGTTTTTTAGTTTTTTTTAGTTTTTGTTTTGGCAGCTGTAGATTACGGATTTCCTTTCTTCAAACTGACCACAAAATGAGGTAGAATTCAGAACTTTGTCTGCAAATTGTCGGGTGCGATCTGGCATGATTCTGTTTCTGGAGCATATTTGCAGTGCGTAGCGTTGACAACAGATTTGCACCATGGGTGGAGTGGAGCTGAAAAACAGTGAAGCTGAGGAGAAAGGCGTCCCCTGGGTCACAGCACTGGATTCCAGCGGCTTGGCACATCTGAACTGACCGTGGGCGGAGGTTCCAAGGGGATCGCCTAGGCTGGCCTTCACCACACCTCATCTCACCTGGCCTTCACCACACCTCATCTCACATGACCTTCACCACACCTCATCTCACATGACCTTCACCACACCTCATCTCACCTG
>JAOVYW010000022.1:291405-304581 GCA_025775045.1 Hiodon tergisus
CCAGATTAAACTACAGCACAGAGAGGAAGAGGCCAGATTAAACTACAGCACAGAGAGGAAGAGACCAGATTAAACTACAGCACAGCAGGCAGTTGACACACTGAGATGCACTCAGAGAAAATGAGTCGGGACAGGATGAGGTTGTTTGTTATAATGGGTGACATTGCACTAATGGAGATGGTCCTAATGGAGACCCTACACAAACATGTCCTTAGACTACAGTAAATCTTGATACTTGATTCTCCAGTCCTATTGGGAGTGACACATTTTTCAAAGGTATTTTACTGATCTTGACAGAGCTCAGTCGGCAATTTCGTCAGACGGTCTTTTTTTCCATCCTGGAAGAAATAGGGTTCTTCCACCTTGGAATAAATGGAGGAAACTCTTGGACAAAACTATGATTCTTGTCAGACAGTTTATAGTTTGAAAATAATTATTTTTAATAATTATAATAATTAAAAAACACTGTTAGAAACTAACTAACTAACTAACTAACAGTTAAAAACTAAGGCAGGTGGCTGGTTTTGTTGATTGTACATTTTTGACAGCAGATTTGAAAATAAATTACAATTACAGCTTTACATATTCATGTCACCGTCTTAGATGCTTTACTTAATCCGGGAGTTTTTAATGTCTGACTTTTTACTTGAAAAACAAACTGCCTAGCTGTGACGTCTGCTTCCATACATTTGGACTCAAGCAGCTAGGACTAGGAACCAAGAGAATTATACCCCTAACCCCAATCCTGACACCTAACCCCGACCCTGACATTCTGGGTAAGGGGACAGGTCCCCTGTGGGATTCTGGGTAAGTGTCACGCCAACGAGACATAGGGTTGGAGCTAGAGGCACAAAATAGCCCCGTCGGTTCAACTCTAATTCAGTATAGTCAGCGTACTAAATGTGTGCGTGCGTGTGTGTGTGTGTGATTTGGCGGAACAAATCTCAATTTGAAATGGAAGCGTTACATTGATTTATGTTAATCAATTGACTGAAACATCAGGCAATGAGAGGGATTACGGTAATCCAACCCAATTTACCAAGGTTAGAGGTTTGTTGCTGGTCACTGAGAGACTACGTCGCTGAAACTCAGTGGAGTGGCCACGGTCATGATGTGGTGTGAATCACGACGCCTTTTCAGCAAAGGCAGGAGCCATGTGACCGGGTTCCACCAAAAAACACACACAACAAATCTCTCGCTGAACTCCTAAACTTTTTCATGCGAGGTCTTCATCTGGTTTCCGTGTCATCTTCTCTACTGATGCTTCTGGCCTCTGTCAGTCACCTCGTGAAAGCTTACCCTACAACCACACCGGACTCCGGCTCTCAAGGACTGTCCACCGACCGTGAACGCTTAAAGTCCTCAGAAAGTCTAAACACATTCTGAGAAGTATCATGCAGTTGGATGAGTCAGGTGAGTCAGGATGAGACGGGATTCAGGCGGTGAGCGGGTGGAGTAACAGCGAGGTGAGTGGGAGGGCGCAGTTGCCTACCGAGTAGCCAGGGGGCGCAGGAGTCCATGATTCCGTCCTTGGCAGACTTGAGGATGGACTCGGGAAGGGGGATGGAGTGGCGGACCATGGCTCCATACAGCCCATACTCAGCCATCACGCTGCTGCGACCCCAACACTTCTCTCGCTTCCTCCACTTGGCCCGCCGGTTCTGGAACCAAACCTGAGCAAGCACCGTGTTCATTAGGGGCGGGAATCAGTCCCGTCCGCCGACACCGGCCACAGCCACTCGCGTCCGCCGATACCGGCCACAGCCACTCGCGTCCGCCGACACCGGCCACAGCCACTCACGTCCGCCGATACCGGCCACAGCCACTCGCATCCGCCGATACCGGCCACAGCCACTCACGTCCACCTGTCACACCAACTAACAGTAACCAAACCTACACTGACATGCACATCATATTTCCATCACCCAAAGCCATACCAAAAACCAACCACCTGTGAATTTCTTAGTCCACCATTTTAAGTACACACACCATATTAAAACACTATATGTAATGGTACAGGCAAGCACTAAATGTTACAATTAAAAGCGACGACATTGACTTTCATTCTGAGTGAGAGGGTGAGTGTCTGTGAGTGAGAGTGCCTGTGTGGATGGTTATATAAATATGCATCTTGGGCTGATTTTGGTTGGATAAAGCAGTCTTGGATGCATAATTCCAGTAGATTAAGGTCAGGCCAGTTGTCTGCAACAGCTGATAGGTCTGGGTGAGGCAGTCTGTGCTTTGTAAAAACGAGATCCAGGTCTAGTTTTCTTATGGCAAAACTGGGGCATTTCAACCGAAGCGAAATAAATATCTGAAAAGTATCTGTTTTCATCTTTAACACACTCAGGCTAACTCTGGACACAATCATTTGTACATTAGTAAAATTATCAACTGAACATTAATATTTGAAAACAGCCGTTACCATATTAAATATTCCACACACGAACAGTTTGTCTGGCTGGATAACTTGCGGTGTGAAGTCGTGAAAGCGGAGCAAATAATTTTTCTTTGCTTCCAGTCATCCCTGCCCAACCCCCCACTGCACACTGTAAAGTTGATTGATTATCACTGGCATGTCAAGATGTTTAACCTGCAGAGTGCCGTTTAACCCTGGGGCTATCTGTCAGCTGGCTGGAGGTCCACATTGATTTTCACAGCACAGGCAGGGAGTAGTTAGCCACTCTTATTTTTCTATTGCTTATGTATGGACTTCAGAAATTAAGGAAGGTGGGGTTTTGTGGGAGGCTTTTGTGTGCATGACTGATGGCGGTGTTGGGGGGGGGGTAGAGTTTTAGACATTAAATTAAAAATTACCAAAACCGTTTTTGAAACCCCCCCCCCCCCCGGTTATTCTGATGATGGGGGCTCTCTCATACAAGAGATGGGTTCCTGATGAAAAATTGCTTCTCTGGCGCTCAAAAGGAAACCGCGTGAAAGCGCAACGAGAAGCGACCTCTGGGGCACACGAAGGCTGATTGAAAAATAAGTTAATTTCAAGCCCAATCGATGGTCGACAGGCACACAAATATCACGGGAAATTAAAGTAGCGGGGCCTGGGGGATCTCTGCCATTGACCCATGCTAATTAATTCAATGTAGTTATTTCATTTTAACTCTCCGAGTCTCGAGTCAGCCTCCCTTCTCCCTCGGGGGAAATACGTGGCAGGCTCATCCGATTTAACTAATTACACTCGATGATAAAATTGGGTGTTAATTTTGTTTTGGGGCGTGATCGGTCTTATTTATTTATTTTATTTTACAACTAGGAGCCGTAATGAAAAGGGAATTTAAAGGCGACCTGGCAGATGGGTGGTTGGGGTCATACTGCAATCTTCTCCTGCTTTGATTGCTTGATTAGGTCGTTAGTGTTCCTCGTGGAGGGGGGGAAAAAAGCTTCACATCCAACCTGCGCTTGATGAGAGCTTTTCCGGGAAGGTGGTGAGAGAGGGTGGCGGTCATAGTAAATTATCTTCTTTCCGTTTTTTTTTTTTTTTTTTGAGGCTACGCCCGGTAATCGCCGTAAAGAGTCACTCTTCACACCAAATTTCTGCGTCAAAGTGCTTTTTACTTTTCATTTTTTATTCATTATTCCAGGTACCCTCCAACATATAATTTATTGTTTTTTTCCAATTGTTCCATTTATTACTATTAATAATAGTTCAACAGGATTAAATAATTTTGAACCACACATATAATGGTGCATGATTAAATACTATATATTATTGTTCAACGGTGCTTCAACTATACTATTTTTACATGAATAATTATTCGTTACATTTTTTTTTTCTGTTCACAAACAATTTATATATTAGACAAAAAATGCAAAAATAAGTGTTCGAAAAATCAAGCATCCAATTTTTAACCAAAACAAAATACCAATGTTTTTTTTAATTTTTTTTTTTAAACGTGGCCAGCCTAATTTTGTATAGTGCTGTATTGTATTTTTTCTTGTTTTACTTTTAGGAATTGAGTAAACACATATTCTTTATAAACGACCAGTAGGGCCAGGCGAATCTCTGATTTAACCTTTAGTGTACCCAGCAGCGGCAACGATTTGGGTGAAAGAATCCACGTTTTACATAGAATCCTAGAGTGTCCGAACTGATCGTTGTAGATTTATATCCAGCGTCAGTTTATCTCTTCCAAGCATAGCAATACAGTGGGTCTTGTCGTGTAACGGGCACCCAATGCTTTCTGGAAAGGGACACCTCTCCGTTAGAAGGGACGTTAGAAGGCACACACCTGTATCCTGTCTTCTGGAAGCTCAGTCTTCATGGCCAACATCTCCCGCGCGTAAACATCTGGGTAATGCGCTTCGTTAAAGGCCTTCTCCAGCTCCTCTAGTTGGTAGGAGGTGAAAATAGTTCTGGAAAAAAAATTGAGTGAATGAGCCAAACTATTTTTTTTACTTTCTTTAGGCTATATTTATCAACACGCTAAACTTAAGCGTTGGGTGATGTTGCGAAATTTGTGTTATTGCCTTACGAGGTGAACGGACGCGTATAAATGTTTCTAGTTAGATACATATACGATTTAACTGGCGGCGAAAAAAAAAAAAAAAAAACTCAACCAAAAACCGTTAAATAAAAGAGTAGTCCACTATTGCAACATGCCCCCTGCAGGGGTAGTCTGCAGGGGTAGTCTGCAGGGGTAGTCTGCTTAATCGGACTAAACAAGAATGACGTAAAGTAACGAGTTTTTGTAATTCAAAGTGAAACACCGTGTTACACTGGTGAAAACGGATCAAATCCATAAAGGTTCATTTTTAAAACGCTACTAACATATAGCAGTAACTCAAAGTAATGTCAGCTCAAGGTCAACCGGCATTTCCTCAAATCACTAAACTATAATCTGTGTTTCTCTCTTTAATCCGTGTGTAACGCGCCTAAGTAACTCGCGCCCAAAGTGACATTTTATCACGTGAGTTTCCGCCACACCTAAATACCGCCTCTACTACTGATGGATCGCGTAAAAAAACACAACACTTCAACCCTGCATTACGGGAACCGCATTGGTTCAATTTCACGACAAGAATTTAAGTCCTGAAAAAAAGATTGTCACTCATTCAAATGTCGCTATTATTTAGTTCGTTAGGGTGATATGATACCTAGCGGATTGGCTATTTATTAAATACACGGACGGGAAAATGTTGTACATATTCGTGGATTTGTGTATTTTATTTTATAATCCATGACATATCGGTGTGTTTTTATCTACAGTACATTTTATACGTATCAAATTCTACGAAAGATTTCGAGAATTTTTGTAGCGGAGCTACCGGTTGCCTGGCGTAATTATTCGACTTAATTATTGGTGAATTGTAGGAACCACAGGTTTTGGGAAGGCGGGTTGGTCAAAAATAGATATATCGAGAAACATTTGCCCGTTTCTAATATTTTAGAATGTTTAATTGACTGATAAATTAATTGATTACTACATCGGTTAAAAAAATATTAATCTGTCTACCATCCAAAACCTCTTTCATAAAATTCGGTGCCTATAAACATAAAATGTTTCAAATGCATACAATTTATTTAAAAACAATTTACAAAAAAAACAAAATAATAATTTCAATGCTAATTGCATTTTCCCAAAAAACCACAACCTACCTTTAGGCATGAGCATGCTGTACCCACGGTACAATATAATGGACACTATACTGCCAACTAACCTACCCCTTAAAAAAGAAAAAAAGCTTAAAACGTAATTAAACCACCCAAAATATATATTTTTTAAACTATGGAATGCTATATTAGAGCCATTGAGCGGGTTTGATAACAGTTATTAACTTCATTATCGTATAAAATCGTGTACAATTCAATAAGTTATCTGGTATCTTCATATAAGTGTCAGATAAATTTAGAAAATATTCTACAAAATAAAAGGCTGGAAAAAATTACAGTTAAAACTCATGTTATATTTTTTTTATAAAGCAAGCATTAATTTTTTACTATTCAGAGTAATTATTATAACGGCACAGGGAATGCAGTTAAGAGTTTATATCATTTAATAATAATTTAGATTTCGTTCAAATAATCTTATTTTCGTTTTATTTCCTTAAAACTCAAAGGGGCCTATGTTCGGGCAGTTTCGTTTACCGATGTCGTCTCTTCTTTCGTTTCTTGCTCTGACTCAGGGAAGACTTCGATAATTTTCGTTCGCTCGAGGAAACATCTTCTGAATCTGTTTAAAAAATAAAAATCATTACAAACAATAATTGATTTAATGTCACTGTTCACAAAAGAAAATTTATAAAATACGTTTTTAATATTTATAAAACTCAGCATTTTGTTTTTGTTTTTTTTGCAATCTAAATATTTTATGAAATTGTGAAAATTTAAACGAAGATAAACAAAATAGTAATAGAGCGAAAATAATTTCGCAATCATCTAAAGGGAAATTAAGTAGCCAAGTCAGACTACTTTAATTAAGTGGTCATATAAATTAATTTGTTAATTAGGGGCAATCCAAAATTTACCTAAAAGTAAGTGTCCCTCTGATATATTTTCTATAATACACTCGTATAGACTATTAGTTATAATAAAATCTAATCTGATCTGACAATGCTTTTATTTCACCCAAATTCCTCATTGGGTGGTCCGTTGTAGCCAATTAAATAATATATTTAGTAATATTTCATCATCATTATCCCCTTTTCAGTTTTCAAGATATGTTGTAACAGCAACAACGTAACGTAAACAACGTGTGATTGACAGCGCTGATAATTTCGCGTTAACAAGAAAACTAAAACATTAAGGTTATGTTTGCGAACATAAATCACATTTATCCGTTAAATATAGACGCTTGCGTTTTAACATTCAGAAGAAAAACAAATTAGATTGTCTCTTGTGAGTTCTTTATCATGTACCACACAAAAGCAAATATACAGTCTACACATGACTTCGTATGGAAACATAATTGATGCAAAGCGTGGGTACCTGAGCTGGCGGTTTGCCCGGCATCCAGCGGTCCCACCGTTCTGTTAAGGGGTTGCAGGTGGACATTCTGCGCATCAGACAAGACCTCCAAAAACGCAGGTTGGCTGTAGAACGATGGGATTCCTCCAGGGCCAATTAATCCCATCCCGACCCCAACGCCGGCGGGACCAAGCATAGACCTTGCGGCCAGCAGGTGCGCACCGGGCGGCAGGGACTCAAGCGCGCTCCTCGGAGCCGAGGGAGGGTCTTTATTCAGCCCTAAAATCTCCTGAATTCCGAATCCCGTGCACCTGGGAGGGTGCGTGGCGCTGTTCTTCGACTGCTGGCGGCTTGTCCCCGTGCTCTCAGCGGAAGAGACAGTTTTAGGTTTGTTTAAACTTTCCGACAACACGACTCCATCTTTGCCCGTCATTGTGCCTTTGATTATTTTTTTATTTTTTTTGTGATTCCACCCACACAAGTTGGTCCCTAGTGCACTCTCCGCTGTGAAATGCTCGTGATCCCCGTAGAAATTCCCTTTTTATCCAACAGGTCCAACCCAACAAGGGTCAGAACTCGGCAGCCAATCAGCGGCGAGAAAGCAATTAGGAATTCTAAAGAAAACACTGTCTCAAACGAAGGCAACCTAATGATTGTAAACACATTGTTTGAAGATTTTTTTTCTTGTTTTGTTTGTGCACTGAAGTATATGAAAACATTTGATTAAAATAAACGAATACAGAGAGAATATGCAACAGGGCAGATGCCGGACGCAAACTGTCAACTAAAAAAGAAGACACTTATCACATCGCTACTAAATTAAACGGGTAATTAAAACTAAAATCAGTTATTTTCTCTCAATGTCAATTTCGATGAACTGCGTACTGATATGAATCTGACTGTCAAGACAGGCTGAAGGCAACGTTCGTTAGAACCGCAACTGTAATACTGACGGCCAACATTCCAGTGAGGCGAAATTAGTTTTAATCGGACGCAGTAGGCCTAAAGGAAAAATAAAACCACACCGTATTTTTTGGGGATAGTCTTAAGGGTGTGTCGTATTTTTATTAAGATTTATCATCAAATATGCTTTGTCTGTGTTTTTTAAGGCCAGACGTCCGGAATGTACCCAGTTTAAATTAACCACTCGTTATTTATATCAGCAAATAAGAATTGGATAAAACGAGGGCTATTATCACCGGTGATTCTGAACAATGTTAAGCGCAAGTTAAGGTAGTGCTGGTTAAGGTAGTGCTGGTTAAGGTAGTGCTTGCGGACTAGTTATTTTCCTTCGTGATATATCCTTTCCTTTCGTTCCTTTCTGGGTTCCTGCCTCAGATAGCTTGATAACTGATTTCCCAGCGGCTGCTTGAAGTGAATCATGAACAGATAAAAACCCGATTCAAAGCCTGACCGTTACATCCAATTCTGCGTCCAACAACTAATTTCTGCTTAGTTACCTGCATGTAAAATAATTAGAACAACAAAACACCAATTAAAATATTCAAGCCGTATTCCAAAATAAAAATAAAAAAATCTTACACTTTTTATGTGCTATGTATTAATCCCTTAAATTGCAGCGATATATATAGCCTATTTGATGAGATATATATATATATATAAATATAAATTAGAATTGTTCATTCATTTAGAGAATTTAAGCCATTGAAAATGAAGTCGTCTTCCGAGCATCAAGTGTCTTTAGTTCCGCGTGATCTTGACCGCGATCCAGACACGGGTTATGACAACTGATTAATTTAAGGATTCACTTTAAGTAGCCAGCCAAAATCATTGCAAATAGATACAAAATAATTTAAAAAGCGAGAGAAGAGTTTTACGCAAATAAAATGTAATGTGGCCTACATAAAATACGTGAAATTATTCGTATTTAATAAATCAAATTCATATTCAGGGTAATATTTTTTGTTTTAAATAAAATATATTAATTTAATGATAGATGAAATATTTATTTTAGGCTATACATAATTATAGTATTACTTTTCCATGTATCGTCATTCGTCTTGCTAATGGATTTTTTCCATTTCATATTCTAATCCCGGTACAATCCAAAGCAATTATACTCTGTAAAAGCTTCGCTTCGCTTTGTACATAAAAGTCGCTTATTTCTGGATAAAGACGTTTCATTTATTTTTAATATTTTAATGGCCGGCTTATATTACTGCTTTAAAAGTCTTATTTAGGTAAATTTCATTTGACTGATTTACATACACGGTTCAAAGCGGTAGCATTTATTCACAGGACCTCATCAAATTATAAAATCGATTTTTCCCCCCTACTTTTTTCTGAAGTAGAAAATGTATTTTCCAATGTATCTGAGTGTTCTGTGTATGAATCATTCTTTTTTTATTTTCATAAAACGAATAAAATTCCTTACAAGCCGTTTCTTACACCAGCGACACACGCCTGCATTTTGGCCGGAAAAGCGTTCAAATGATTTTCTGGCAGATTAGATCGAAACCACTAATGAAATAACACGAGTAAAGTAAAAATCAATAGTAACCTGGATCTAACTTTCACTGCTCTCCCCCTCGAACGCTCCATCTCTCCACCGTCTCTCGTTTGTTTCCCCCCGAGCACTCTAATCCCCCCATCTGATCAGATGGTAAAATATCTTGTCTGCGGGATAAAGTCTTCCTTTTGTGGCAAATCAGCTTAATTTGGAGCGAATTAGACCAGTCCCTCGGTGGATTTAAATATCAAATTATCGGTAATGTTTTTCGCAAATATAGCTTTTAGTGACCCGTTTTCTTTACTTGTTAGCAGGCTAATAATTTTGACAATTAAAAAATGTTATTGAAAATTCGCATTCATTTTCTGGAAACCAGAAGTCACTATAGAGAAGTGGTGAAATTATCTGAAATTATTTATACATTTTCTCGTTGTTAATCGTTACTAAACTTGCTTCATTCTTCATGTATCAAATTTTACTAATTGCGTTATTCAACCTTGCTCTTTAACGTTAAGAAAACTTGCACTTTTTTGGCTGATTGAATTGAATTAAAATAAAATTACTGGAAATTTGCGATGTGCTTTCCAAGTCGAACCCAGGTTAGAGACGTTTCAAACAAGTCGGCTGGACTGTCATTCTTCTTCGTCTTTATTGACATTTGAAGGCCAAGCATAGACTTAATGTCGTCGCTACTTCGTTCCAAACGCGTTATAAACGCATTGCGGGAGTTGTTTGAAAATATTGTATTAGGCTATGACATCAGGGATCAGATTCTGGACTGAATCTCAACCGATAATTACCAGTCAAATTGGAATAACGAATTAATTATATAAAAGCCGCTCATAAACATTAATCCCCACAGTCTAATTCATTAGCGGTAAATTTGCATATTCTAATTCATGTTGCATACTGAACGGTTTGTGTTCGTGTTGACTGTTGAAGGGATCAGTCGGGAATAGGAACTCTGCATCTGGTGCTTTATGTTGTCTAAGATTTGTTTTGAATTTCACCTACCAAAATCTTGTTTTTTTATGGGACTTAGGTGGCATCTGGTCTAAAAATCATGACGCACAAAAAGTGCGTAGGGGCAAATGTTACAACTGATGGCGTATTTACTTGGTCATCCATACAAAACAAGTGCTTTTAATGAGAACGCGTTTGAGCGTCAAAGTTGATGCAACGTTAGAATTATTACAATGACAAATGCTGCAACCATCAACTGAGTGTTAACCATACGATGTTGGGATTCTCGTTGACTTTCATTTGGTGCCAGTTTAATTTGTAAGTTCACCCTTGTGTTTCAACAACGCTAGTCAAAAGGACAGAGAGCCAACAAACTTTCTCCGCCCACGGCGTTGCTGTTCTGAAGTTCGCCCATGACACACATTAGCTGGTTAAGGTACTTCTCCTATTTATTTCTGAACACTCATTTATTTTTGTCCACTATTATCTAAACGGGGACACCTCGCGTTTGGCAACACCAATTCCAGATTGACCTTCTGGTGGGTGTATGTGGCTTTTACCTAGCAAGAATTCGATATATTATTTTTAATTATTCATTAGGTTTACAGTTAGACCACAAGGAAAATGCCGGTCTGTTCGTTTCTGAAGTCGACATTTTGTTTTGTGCTAAGTGTGTTCTGAAACACAGGTTGCGCTTTAAAATGGATAGACGCGGAACAACACAGGTCGTTTGAGGTCAGACGGCAGAATAACCTCAAAGATGCTCGCACGCGTTAACTAACGCTTTTTCATCCCAATAGGCTACTCATTGCGACCCACTCGTAATCATTTGAGTAAAAGAGGATATTGTATTTGACATACTTACAACGGCATTTGTTTGGAGAGAGGGGAAATATCCCCTAATTTTGTTGTTTTGTGTTTTTTATAACGAGCTTTAATCCTTTATAATCAGCTATTATTAAATTATACTGGAGTTTCATTCGTTTAGGGATAAATTGTGGCACACTTTGGACATCTGGACAGATAATTACGCCGAGATAATTTATGGAAATAAGCGGAAGCCTTCGACGGAGGCGGGTATAACACCAACCTTATCAAACTGCCATGTGGCAATGAATAAATAAATGTGATTTATACTGTGTAGTTAGGCCGCGCGGGTCAAGCGCGAGGCACCACGCGAGGCACCACGCGAGGCGGGAAGTGGTGCCTCGCGCTTGACCCGCGCTACAAACAAGATTTTTTTGTTGAGTTATGTTTACATTGTGAAACGGACAAAAAAATAACACCATATTATAAAATTACGTTGTACGTATGGCGCCGATCTAAAACGGAGTTTGCGTCATATCCTCATGACAAGTCATATAGCTTGTATTAATAATGATGAAAGATGTGCAGTAATCCAGTCTGAACTGCCGGGGTTAACCAGATTAAAAAACACGAAAACCTGCGCTGTTCTGCAACGTGTCTGCGGTGTGTTTTTTTTGTCACTGCGTTCAATTACTACCGCACGCAAATGCCGATGTCGACCTGTCTCCATGGCTACAGAGTCTGTGGGGTTTGCGGGGAATACATTTTCGACGAGAGCAGGACGAGTGTTGTATTCAAATGGGGCAACCGGCCGGACTAACTCGCACTTATGTGAGTGGATGGTGCAAAGCATTACATATTCCCGAAACCAGGGAAATCCCGAACTAAAGTCCGTGATAAAAAGCTTCAAACGACTTTTTCAGCCCGAGCGATTAACCTCGTAGATCCAAAGACCCTCTACAGGAATGCGAATTCCGGCGACGCAAAAAGGAACAACTACCGACGACTCAAGTGCCACTTGAGTACAGTTGTCCTTGGGGTATAACTATTAATTAAGAGGCTACTATAAAATATGTAAACAATCATCTCGACCACTGTCAGAAGTCAGGAATTAGCATCTGCAAGAGGTAATTTAGCCAAATTCAGATTTCCCATAACAACTGAGGAAGAAAAAAAACACACACAATTTCTGTCATAAGGTAATATTTTACACTCACGAAATAGTTAAACCTGAGCGTGATTGTAAAGGCCGAGAGGAGGGGGGAATTTCTGTGCAATTACCGGATCACCAGTTGAAACTAATTAGAAGCCATTAAGTGGAAATTTCATTAGGGGTAATGAAGAAATCAATGTTACGGTGATATGCTAATGACACATCAGCCAGGCAAGACAAACACATCTATTCAGACGGAGCGAGCGCGCTCCCGGGGAAGATTAAAACCCCAGTCTCAGAGGCCCGCCAATTTCACTGAGGTTTCCTCCTGCCGCCTTCTCTGCCACCACGTCTGTTGTAATCTGCCATTTCTTTGTTGTTTATTGTTATCAGAAGCCCCCCTGCTCCGGTCTTTAATAATCCACCAGCATATGAAAATGGCTGCACCCCTGATTTACATGCATAACAGCCATAGACTAACAAGTGTGCAGATTAAGGGAAGATTTAGTTCAGTCGTTCATGTAGATTGGGTGGGCCCATCAAAGGCCTGCAGATCTGACGGCCGCAGATTAAAAGGCAAACAGCTGTTGCAAAAATGTGTTTATTTGTTTTCTCCAACCTCCATTCCATCTTTCGCGTTGACATTTCAGAAGATTTACTCAACACAAACTGGACAAATAATCGAAAATATAACCGCTATTGATTAATATTTACCTTTTTGTAAAAAGACTAATTTTCTAAATCCAGAGAAGAGAGGAGGCATGTTTTGAAACACGATTTTTAAAATCAGACCAGCATAACTTAGTCATAGTCTGTGGCATGTTGAGGAAACCCGTCAGAATGATAACTTAGTCATAGTCTGTG
>JAOVYW010000022.1:367275-379556 GCA_025775045.1 Hiodon tergisus
TGACCCACGCAAGCCCGTCACACACACACACGCGGCTGACCCACGCAAGCCCGTCACACACACACACGCGGCTGACCCACGCAAGCCCGTCACACACACACGCGGCTGACCCACAGCGCAGGTGAGGAATCTTGCGCGACAGAGCTGACCAGGCACTGCCACCTCAGAACTCAGTGATTAACAAAAAAAAACCCAAACCAAAAAGCGCACGGCCCTCGTATGGTCGTACTTAAACGTTTTCCTGCCTCTAACCTTGTTTACACTCTAGGGTTACTAAGCTAACGGCATTAGCCCCTCCCAAGACACACACACTCCGAGAAAGAAGAGAAGAAGAGATAAAAATCTTCACTTTCTAAAAACCCCACAAATCTTATTGCCCAGCCCTAAAAGCCTATTCTGTTTCAGGCCGCACTCTGGCCCTGGTCTCCTGACCGGTCTCCTCCACCGGCCCTCGTCATTATCACAATCCTGGGGAGTCTTCGGCTAGTGCGTCGATGGGAATTCGATTACAACGCGTAGCGAAACCCCAAATAGCCGTAAAATGACACCCCCCCCCCCCCCCCATTTGCTCTCAGAAGAAACGCTTGAAGTGTTGTCTCCTGTCCGGTGAGAACCAGGGGGAGAAGGAAGGAGAGGTAAAAAATGAACATTTCCTCCTAAATTAATAAAGCTTGTTTTACTGGCATCAGGGCAAAATATTTACATTCTCCCGTTTGGGAATGGATCATGTTTCTCTAAAGCTCTTGCAATGGATTGGAATGAAATGTGTCGAGCATTTGGTAAAGTGTTGCTTCAATTTTGCATTAACACTAAAAGCTAAAGCTACAGTGCTGTTTTCTAGCCATTAGTAGCATTCCGACCCGCAGGTGTTGCGGCCAAAGTGTTTAATCCATTCTGCTAAATGGAGTGAACATTAATAACTCCTGGTAGGAGAAAAGGCTGGATGGTTTGGATGGTTCTGGGCAGGAAGACGACGTGGTCCCACCTCATGTCCACCTCGTTGAACGTGGTGAGCATGGCGCAGGTGTTCTGGGCCTCCTTTAGCCTCTGGCTGATTCTTAGCCTCATTCGATTCATCTTCACCTTCAGGGAGGGGGGAGGGGGGGGGGGGGACAGATTATAGCACATCAGCGAAGATCCAGGCGAAGACAAGACCTACCACATACTCATTCTGTTGGTTACCGACAGAACACAAAGCTGGTGCGATCACCTCTCTGCTCAAAATACAAACTGATAAGCATCCAGAGAGCAGATGGAACAGGAAGTGTTAAAATTACCTCCTGGGGCACAGCGTGTTGGCTTCTTCAGCCCAGAATGTCACTAGGTTTTTCCATTTGTTAAAATATCGTCGACTGTTGACTGAACAACGTCCACACAATGGTTTCTAAAGGGGTTAAGTTGAATGTGTAAAACTAAATGCACATCAACGACACCTTCTTACTTAACCATATCCAGAGAGGACAACGAGGCAAGCACTTTTTCCACTGAGAAGTAGCGAGTACAGAGTCACTACGCACATGCCACTGCCACTACCAGACAGGAACACGGTGAGTACAGAGTCACTACGCACATGCCACTGCCAGACAGGAACACAGTGAGTACAGAGTCACTACGCACATGCCACTGCCACTACCAGACAGGAACACAGTGAGTCAGTGTGCACTACACGCTTCTTGTCTCGTTGCTCTTACCCTGTGCTCTGACCTGGGTCCTTTGGCGTCAGTGGAGGCAAACTGGGGGGAGGCAGGGGCCACAGTTGGCATGATGGCAGACACTGCAGTGTGGAAAAACACACACACACACTCACACTCACACACAAGCATGCACACAAACGCAAAGGGCAATTGTGTACAGAAAGGCCAGCCGTTAACTCACCTAGCTTGGCATCGGTGGCTTGTCCCGGCACGGGGGGCACGGGGGGCACGCTGCTGGGGACTGGCCCCGAGGGGGAGGCCGGTGCTGCCGGGGGCAACGGGGGGGTGGGGGCTTTGGAGACCTCAGCTGCTTTGGGTGTCGCCTCAGGCGCTCCAGCTGACAAAAAAAAACATGGAGATCAAGATCAGGTGGCTGCAACGACACTGAAGAAGAAAAAACACTTAAACAAAAGGGTGAATAGGACAACACATCCCTGACACCTACAGATGCTCAGCACTCCTGGGGACAGGTCACCTCAACGCAGACATTCCAACACGAACAACTTTCATACGGTGAACCGAGTACAGGTTTTACTGTGGTGCTCAGACAGACGGTTTCAGCACAGGAAGTGACACACATTTCAGTCTCAATGTTTTTTCAGAAATCCTATTCTGACCACAAAAGGGCATTTTTTTTGACCTGTACAAGAGAAGAAAAACGTCACGATTCACACAGAAGTCACACAACAGCCGTAGCATTTTCAACAGGTGGTGATCGAGAGAAGGAGAGAGGGAAATGCACCTCCTTTTCTGAGCTTGAAGAGAGGAGTTCCACCCTCCACCCGGCCCCCATCGGGCACCAGGAGGACCTCGATGACTCCAGTAGCAGGCGAGGGCACCTGCACGGAGGTCTGTGGGAGAAGGACACTCATTTAGTCAGCCTGTAGCCACCACCACGCTACGCTAACTGTTACAGTTAGTGAGCAGACAAAGGACCGGCGAAACCAACATCCCACAGTCACTCACTCGCACGCACTCCCACGCTACCTCGCACAAAAAATCCGGAAAGACCTGCCTCACCTTATCCGTCTCGATTTCACACACCACCTCGTCCTCCTTCACAGAGTCTCCGACACCTGCCACGGGAGGATACAATTAGCCCAGAGACCCCTCTTTGCCTTGACCAAGGCCACCCCCGCAGATCCGAATCCTACCTTTCTCCCACCTGACATCGCCCTCTGTGACAGACTCTGCGAAGGCAGGCGTGGTCACCGTGACAACCTCATTCCCTGTTCAGGGGGAAAGCCGCCGGTGTGATTGACAGCAGAGTCACCCAGGCACCGGCACACAGACCAGCTGAACTGAAAAGGAACCAATGGGAGCACCTACTGCTGGCGGTGGAGGTCTTCAGGTACCTGATGTGGAAGACACTGGACCTGCTGCTACACCCTCTGAAAAGGGATGACATTGAGATCTTCTACAACCACGCACGCGCGCACGGCTTAAACGTGGCACAATCCTGACCTCGTCTGAGCACTTGCCCCAGAAATCAAGCTTATTTAATATTACCTTACCAACCCCCCTGATCAAAGAGCAAAGTGCAGAGCAAAAATTCAACCATCTGGCCTTGCTTCCTGCTGCGACTCCACTACAGCCACTCCTCAGCTAAACCAAAGGAGTACTGGGCCTCGTGGGTTAGAGCGCGTGCCTACGGGTCCCCAAACCTTTCTGGCACAGCGATAAACACAGGAGAGAAGAACGCTCACAGATTCCTGCCATCTCTGTGAGCGGCATGCTGGTGATGGCCAATGGAAAGCCCTTTGAGAGAAAGGAGAACGCGATTGACAGACGCAGACCATGACACCCCAGCCCGGCTCCGCACACCCAGTCTTCATCCTCAGCACAGTGATTAACACAGGCACCATACTGAACACACAAAACCACCTCACCTGACACAGTCCTCCTGCCCAGCACAGTGTTACCCTGTCAAAAGACAACGGCACAAATTATCAAAACGTCCGTTTCCTGAATGATGACCACATAATACGCACCGGAACACGGTCTTAAAAAACACCATTACACACTTTGGAGCTTAATGAACGAACACTGCACACATGCCCACATGGCGCTTAATGAACGAACACTGCACACATGCCCACATGGCGCTTAATGAACGAACACTGCACACATGCCCACATGGCGCTTAATGAACGAACACTGCACACATGCCCACATGGCACTTTGGAGCTTAATGCGTTGGGATGGGCTTTGGCGATTATAAAACATTACCATCACACACCAACTTAAAACTACCATGTCACGAGAAGGTGGTCAACTACCAAACTGAAACAGTCACTGTGAAATGTACACTAACAGGCTCTGTCAACTGTGGAACTTTAACAGGGAACAGCTGCTTAGCAACCGAAAACTGTAAGCTAGAAGGAGAAACCTTTCCCTCTTAAAAACAGTAATATGGGTATGGGTAACAAAGTATAGAAACCTCTCCATACAGCTATATTAAAAGTGAATAAAATCAAACTCCGGTGAATACTGCAAGTTACCAGCGCAGTGCTGTGAAAATTATGAACTACAGCATGTTCCAAGTGGTGCGAGAGGCTGAATAAAATCAAAAAGAGCGCAAAAAGAGCGCTGGTTTTCAAAGAGCAAAGATGATCAAATAATTTCAGCTAGGGGAAAAAGATGGAACTGACATAATAAGTATCTAATTTTCTGACTCTATCCAACGTTTAACGTCAGGAACAGGTTTAACAAAGCCGACACTACATCAATTAAACAACATTTTGTTGCACGTCGGATTTTCACGATCAGCATGTTAAACTGCTGAAGCAAACCAGAATTGGTGATTTGTGTGTTTATTTTGGAAATGTAACGGTTGTCAATAACGCCAAATTGCTAAAATAGTTAGTCACGTTTAAAGAACTGAACGGACGAGTACGAAATTGACATTACATGTAGTCAATGTAATGTGCGCATTAGACATTTACAACATTTGAATCTTTTTCTACATGTGAAGGTTGTGACATTGTTTAATCTCTAATTTCCAAATGACCTCCGTAAATCGCAACCTATAACTAGAATTTATTTCTAGTATCAAGCTTGCTAACTGTGTGCGCTTAATTCACGAAACCACGCAAGCAACATAAACACAGCAGCAACTTAAACCGGGACCGCTTTGCAAGATACTACTAACGTCAGCGAGTTAGCTCACCAACCTGTAGCCAAGTCCAAAGCATTGTAAAGCGACTTAAAGTTTATTTCACTAAACGTAATGTGATTCTGCCCCTGACTTGGGTTGAGAGGCCTAGCCTCGGCCTAGTAACGCCCCGTCTCTGGACTGCCATAGACAGTTCCCAACCCTGGAGTACGGCCACTTAAAACACAACACCGTTTCTATTTTAAAGTCACATACCTGACTTAGAGCAGACAGGTATCGTCCAAGAGTCCGAGTGAAACACCGGGAGTGGGACAACATAGTGTCTAAGGTGACGGTAACCGCAGTAACGCCAAATAACCACACATAGGCACCCCAGACAGAGAGGCTGTCATTCAGGCCGAAGAGAAGGAAGAGATGAGGAACAAACCAATATAATCAGGGAGAGGGAAATCGATCGGGCCATACCAAACTAGTGCCCCGCTTATGCGATTGTAAAATAATTAAGCAAAACGGTCAAGCATTTCTCCATGTACGACATACAATAGTTAAGTAATTCATTATGTAGACACCAAACAAAATGTATCATCCAAATGGCCCCTTTTTTTTTACAATATAAACACTTTATTTACAGGCGGTAAACCAGATCATTCTAAAGTGGGCTACTTTATTAAATGCCATATGTAAATTAAGGTTGAATAGAAAATACAAGGAAAGTGTTTGAGATTGTTTAATAAAATTACATTTTTAATTTTAGTTTCCTGTTTTAGGATTTTCGGATAAATTACTGTTTTGTTAGATTATTGGAAAAGCCGTAGTCAGGTTTTTCACTATATGGACACGAGCCAACTTATCATAACTGAACACTGATTTGCTTTAGGTAGCCACGCCCACATATGCTTCTCGTGGGTCGAGTGGCTCCCACGCAAGTACACGGTCCACGTTCACGTGAAGGTTTTAATCTCGCTCTGACTACAAGTGTAGCACCACTTCCTTCCCAGCGAAGCCACAGGTAAGATATACTCTTCTCGAGAACTTGTCTTATGTCCAGGTCAGTTACATTGACCGACCAGAATGAATGAAGAACGGTGTACCGCGTATGCCCCTGTTTTGTTATTTACCGTATTTTTAATTATAATGAATCTGTCAAATTTATAACACGGACGGTAAATATAAGACAATTGTGAAAAAAAGTTTAAAATTGTTTATTTGGTGGAATGTAATTAACTGGAACACTCGACGACTTTTAATAACTCGGTAATTTAAATGTGACGTTTATAAGGGAAAAAAAAGTACGGTTTGTGTAGGGACCGTTTACCGCAAATGCTTGACAAAGTGGTGACAAATTCAACGACGCTCAGGTGTTAGGATGTGCAGAACACAAACTACTTTTCTCAGTTATTTCGGAAGCGAAACCCATCGTCACCTATTACTGTTAATAAAAAAGCAGACTTTGAATTTATTGTTCTTAATTATTCAAAATGCTCTGTGTAGGCTTTTTGTAAAAGCAAGAAGAGCTCTCCAAAGTTATATAAAAGTAAAAAGAAAAAAATGTAATTGTTATTTTGTGCATTTCTACTACACTTCTACTATACTTATATATACGTATATTTATTTTTATATTTAGTTCTTAGCATTTTTGCGCAATTATCAAAACAGACAGATATGATCCCCTACACACGATATATGTGTGTGTGTTCTATATATAATTGCAAACAAAGGCATCAGTTTTGTGTAAATATTATATTTGTGTATATATATTATATATGTATATCTTAATACATTTAACTGAGGAATTAGGCTTTTTGTTTTGGTTTACGTTATGGTTTATGTTATTCATTCTGAACGAAAGATTGTTTTATTTTTGGGAAGTCGAGTTATTTATTAACGACGTCGCCGCTCTCGTTTCCTCTCTCTTAAACACTGGGAGCAGGAAGACATGCGGTGAAAATTGAAACGTAATAGATGATAATAATAAAATGTAGTGTAACCTTTATAATTACGTTTTGATATTCTCTCAATATCGCACGATAATTAGGCTAAATAAGTCTAATAAGACCAAAGACGAAAAATAATCGAATAATTGAACTTATTCGTTAAACACTAATGAACATAATTCGTTTGAGTAAAACACAAGTAATATTTAGGCTATTTGTGGACCTCACAGCAACACCGAATAAAAACGTGACTAACAATGCCGATTTCTGTCAAGGATGGTGAACTGAAGAAGTGTTTTCTCTGGACATGAAGACTCCATAAACACTTTTATTTTAAATTGTCCTGTAAAACAGTAGTTATTTAAAGACAAAGGTTTCTTTAATAAAGTGAAGTACCCGTTGCCGGTACACTGTGTATCTGAGGTGGTTCGCTCCACGTTGGCGAAAGCATATAGGCTAGGTGAATTGTGGACTATTGAATTTTAGAATTGTAGACTAATCAGTACATTTACAGGCATGCCTTGGTTCTTAAATGAAATGTTCAAACTAACGAGAATAGTTGGTTGGTATTATTTGGTTGTGTAGAGTATGACTTGGATTAATTGTATCCTCACCAGAGTTGTTTTCTTAACAGGTGACAATGCAACCGGCGTTTTACTCGCCAATACTCGCAGTATTGTAGTTGTACCACGTGTTGCGGCTTGCCTCTATGCAGGCTAAAGGAGTCGGAGTATTATAATTAGTTTTTATTTTGTAATCTGGATACAACTTTAAAGAAAAGGTCAACAAAACTGTGAGATAGGACAGAATGAGAAAGTATTATTCGTAATGTGATCCTTGTGTATACCTTGTGTAAGAATAATTTAGATTACTCGCATTATTTAGAGCTTTTTAAATTTAGAGCTATTTGTCCTAAAAAGTGGTGTATGATTTTAAGGGAAGTGTATGTTTACTATAGTGATTTATGGTTCGGTAGCTCTCGCTCTCTCTCGCACACCACACACACACCGCGGGCGCACGCACACACACACACACACACACACACACACACACACACACACACACACACACACACACACACACACACACACACACCCCAGTTCAGCGATGGACGGATATTATTTTTTACTAGGCTTCCTAGCTACTTCACTTCATCCTCGAAACGAATAAAAAGACAAAAAGGTTGTTTTAATTTTCTTTAAAGGACTATACATTGATCTTCTGTGTGGTCCTTCTGGTAAGTTCTTCTGCCTTTCGTATTCGGATTAAAGACCTTTTATGGTGTTTATAAAGCTTTTTATTATACATATTAAATGTCCTTTAAAATAGAGGATGAAAGGAGACTGCCGTTGCCCTTTCTCGGTTCTTAAGGATCTTGGTTCTCTGGTTTATGAAATTGGTTGCCTGTGTATAGTAACAGGTCCTTTGACATCCCATACTGTTAATATTTAATGACAGAATTTTATTTCTGTTGAGGGGGTCTGTAAAAATCAGTGAGAAAAACTAAGGGCTACAAATTACAGTCCATCATCCTTCATCAAGCTGGGTTTCCGTAAGCAAAATGTTAGCTGTGGGTTGGCATTACTTAACAGACCGGAACACATCGGAATACACCAGAACACATTGCAGCTAGAGTTCAGAGCTAAGAATGTCAGAAACAAAAGAAACGTATAATTTTAGTTTTCTTCCCCCTCCGACCTGCCAGAGCGGTCGTTGGAAGCTCAGAAACAGAAAGTAGAGGGGGTGGGCATTCATACGCATCATCACTGCAATAAGTCCGTCCCTATCTGTGGCCCGACCTGACGACGGCCCTGCCATGTTAACGTTGCGTGTTTCCTCATGCGTGTCATCGCTTTGTTGTGTAGATAATGTTGTTCATTATGATCAGACCCCTTTCTTCTTCAGTTCTCAGCTCCGAAGCCCTCTGTGGCCCAGTGATAGTGCATGACTTGAGCATGAATCTCAGCCTGTCCGACCGGAGCGTGCACACAGCCAGTAAGGGACGCCTTGAGGAGGAAAAGGCAGAGATTCGGCACTCCTGCTTCCGCAGGACGACGCACGGTAACCCTTCTGTGGCCGCCTGCCCCAGCGGTTCCCTCATCTCCCAGCTCCTCCGCAAAACCATCCAGAGCAAGAGGGCCCTGGACGAGACTCTCTTCTACCTGCCGGCCGTGGGGGTCCTGTCAAGCTACGCCCAGGAGGACCAGAACAGCAGCTCCTCCAAAAGCAGCGTCCCTGACCCGACGTCGCCCGGCGCCCACACCTCCTCCTCTCCCTCCGCGGTGGCCGGCTCCGAGGGCGAGTGGCCCCTGAATGAGCACCACCGGGCCAAACGCGCCCGGGTTGAGAACATCATTCGGGGCATGGCGGGGTCCCCTCAGGGGCGGCTCCCTGAGGAAGAGGAGAGGAGCCAGGAGGAAGCCCGGGACTGTCGGGAGAACAAGAGGAAACAGAGACTGCCGCAGCATCAGGACCACGGCCCCAACGGAGACCTCCCGGCCAGCAGGGGCAGCAGCAGCAGTAAGGATGAGGAGTGCCACAGGCTGAGGGAACAGCTGCAGGCCATGCAGAGGCTCCTCAGACAGCTCCAGGAGAAGTTCTTCCAGGTCCACAGCGCAAGCGAGCAGGTGAACAGGGAGGAGACGGCTCCCTCTGGCCCCGCGGAGCGCAACGACGTTGCTGGAAATGCGGAGGGCTCTGAACGTGAACTCCCTGTGGACTATGACGACGAGCTGGAAAGCGGGCCGGGCGGTAACGAAGCGGGTCAGAGAGAGACCAGGAAAATGGACAGCGACCAGGTAACCTTTCTCGCGGAAGGCAAGAATCTACCGGAGGCTCTGAAGCAGGAGCTGTCCCGAGCTGTGAGCGAGAGCGTGGACTTGGTCTTCAAAAGATTCTCCTCAGCATTACTGAAACAGCCAGGTCGGCTGCAGATGAGTCAGACCCCAGAAGCACTCAGGAAGAAGACCAGGACACCCAACGGCGGAGGGCCGCCACAAGGCGAGGATGCAGCGAAGCCCCAGTATTACCAAGGTGCCGAGCCTCCAGAGCCCGGGGACCAGACGGAGGCCCTGTCTCTTGTCGTCCGCAAGCAGCCCCTGAGTCACCCCAGCTCGGTGATCCAGGCGGTAAACAGGCCCTACGCTTTGCACCAGGCGCCCTTTCAGTTTGGCTATGGCACCTCTCTGCATGAGAGCCAGATCCTGGAGCATCTCCTCAAGTACGGCCCCCACAGTAACTTCACAGGGCTGCCGTGTGTGCCTCCGGCCCTGGAGCGCTCCTCCCCAGACTCCGTGGACCTGCCCTGGGACGCCGTGATGGCCCGGTCGAAAGTGAGCTCCTCCGCTCACATGGGCCACCACGCGCGACCAACGGCCCTGGGGCAGGTGATGGTGGATGGCCTGGGTCTCCCCGGGGTGAAGATGGAATGCGGAGAGCTGCAGGGCATGGTCGACCGGAACCCCTACCTGTCACTCAATATATCCTTTCAGCAGAGGCGGTATAGATCGTTCCCTTTGTGAGGTCGCGTTCTGAAGAGGCTGGCGCTAACCGCTGAGAGTGGACGCCAACCATCAGGCGCGAGACAGTTGCTTTAGGTCGCTGATTAGCTGTGCATCACTGCAAAAATCTCACGTAAAAGGGCAGTTTTCGCAATAAAAAACAATAACAGCACCTTTCTTCGACAACTCCCATAGCTTAGAAAAACGCTTGCATGTGCAGCCACACAAGAAACATTTAATTATTGGCAAATGCGTTTTAAAATATTGTTTGTTCCTTTGTTGCGAGTTTTGCGCTTGGAGTGGTTCATGGTGATGGCGCATCTGTCCGCTAGTTTATTGTTATTGCCTTTCAGAGGAGGCGATGCAACAAACAAACGGCCCTTTCCTTCCCCCTCCCTGGTCGCGCTGTCTCTGATGGGACTCCTGCTGCATTAGAGAGTCCAGAAGCTGAGACTTCAAGGAGAATTCTCCCTTTGATCTGGGTAACCCCAAAGAAAATGACCGCATCTTCTTTAATCTGAGCGGAGTAATGACTTTAAGTCTGGAAAAGACAAATAAAAAGGAATACCTGCCTTTGATAAGACTTGTTAGGAACAAAAGCCAGTTTTCAAAGGCAGAAAAAAGCAGCCGTTTCTGTTCAGGAAATTTCTTGATCTGAATTTTTTTTTATAACTCTTGAAAACGTGCACTCGGAATACATTTATGCATCACGTATCAGAGTAAGTAGGTATCAGAGAAGAGAAGTGCGCTTTAAAAGTCCCATTTGGCCGGAATTCTGTCTTTGTGTGGCGACCATCTTAGTTAGCTTTCCGGTTTGTGTATCCGTGCACTCAAATATGAGATGTAGAGACGAGGCTAGTTTTGAGTCAATCAGGCAAGACTGCCTTCTGTCTTACTGTGATAAAAGTTTACTTACACTTTTTAAGGAATTGTGTTGTGTGCTGCCTATTCATGCAGCAGTACTGAAACAACTTAAAAAAATTATAAATGGTTTAAAAATAATATTAATATTTGAAAACAGAATTGAATACATCAACGGCATGCTTGTGCTGTCTTGTGGAAAATTTTGTTAGCTTAATCTAACAACAGACAACAATTTCCGCACAGCTGCTCCAACGTACTGGAAAAGGCATCCAAATCATTTAGCTAAATCAAATCTCAGAGCCGAGAAATCGTATATCTTCCTGCAGCCCAAACAGACCTATCATCACCACTGAGCTTCAGTCTAATAGCCACATGTGGAGGTCTCTAATTAAAACCCCTAATCTAATTCTCAAAGCTATTTTGCCAACATGCACAAGATGTTTTGTCATTATTGACTCCTTGGCTGGTACACGCTCGTTTGATAATGTAATTAATTAGGAACCCGAGACCGTGCTGCGAGGAGGAACAGAAATGGTTGGTTAGGTCAGAGTGGGAAGAACCGGGAATCAGGTCAAAGCCCAACTCAGGCTATCCCATGGCTGAGCTCAAAATGTGTCCCCCTTCCCCACTACAGCAGTGTCAGGTGCACCTTCTCTGCAAGGTCTCTGCCGGGATTGGGGTGCACCTTCTCTGCAAGGTCTCTGCCGGGATTGGGGTGCACCTTCTCTGCAAGGTCTCTGCCGGGATTAGGTCCTTAATGACAGCACATTCAGGAGGGTCTGACTCCCAACCACCTGAAGAAGGCAAAACTCATGTTCTTCTACAGTCGCTACCCCAGCTCCAACGTGCTGAAGACCTTCTTTCCTGATGTTAAGGTAGGAGACGTGAGGAGACGGCCGTCCATGTCCAAAATTATAAAACCGCTGATTTTCCACTGAGTAACAGTCTTTGTTTACGTAATTTGCTAGATGTAAAAGCTTTTTAAAATGATAAATTCGTTGTTAACTAAATTTGACAAGAAATTGCAGCAAGATAGTCAGTTCTGACATTTTTATGGGGAAAAGAACATAAAAGAGCAGAAAAGAACAGAAAAAGAGCAAAGCATGGGTGTCGATGGGGTCATTAGGTCGTTTTCCCTAAGGGTGGGAAAGCCAGCGGAAAAGCCCACTGTCAC
>JAOVYW010000022.1:461822-474605 GCA_025775045.1 Hiodon tergisus
ACTTAGCTAACACTGTCCCAAAAATCACACCATGAACAGTGACTCTTGGCGCTGTCCCACAACTCACACACACTCGCTTCTCAGTGAACCTCATCCCAATAATCACACCTCTGCGAGGCAAACCAGAAACCACTTGGAATTTGAGGCAATTTCCAGTTTGCGTGGAAGCGGACAATCCCAGTGACCCGAGACTTTGTGAGGGGGAAGAAAGTGGACAGCAAGACGACAGGGATCAGACATGGAAGGCTAAGAGGAGCCGGTAGGGTTTGTGGGCCTGGGGCTGGGGCTGGGGCCCACGGTCAGGCAGGCGGGCGGGCGGATATCCACAAAGCAGGTGCAGGCAGCTGGGGATTACAAACGCAACAGAAAAAAGGCAGCAGCCGGGGCTGTTCGATACAATTAGCATCCCTAATTGCACAGGTCTCAGACTCCCGGTGGTCCTGGGTGTCTGACTCTCCTTTTTACAGTTAAGAAAATGACATTGGTGTACAGGGCTTACCAGAAACAAGAGGGTTCCAGTGCGGCCAGCGGACTGAGTAATTGCTGTAATGAATTGGACAACGGGCCCCTGTTGGGACAAGGAGATGCATTTAGATTTGGGCGACAAATTGAATTTATACATCAGGTCTGTTAAGGGCCCTCATCCCGACGCCTTCACACAGGGATGCCGAGGCCAATCTGAACACTGCGGCCGGGTCCCGGTCCCCCCCACCCCCCGTCGGAGAACGGTGAGATCGGCGATCAAGCCTCCGAAAGCCCCCATGGCTAATGTATTCTGAAACCAAATTAGCGTCAGCTGATCCCATCTGGATAGTGCCTGAGCTGGGGCCTCGCTGGTCACTGCCTCCACCCTCGATAGCATCTTCACGGGGACGCCAAAAAATCTGATTACCCCCAATAACACAAAAAACACTTTGTTAAAGGCCAAAGGGCTTTTAACGTGACAGACTAATTCAATTGGTGCCTCCTTGTCTTTTTTCTCTTTGAAAAATTTAAATAATATTGAAATTGGGTTAAAAGAGGAGTTTCTACAACATGAAGTCAAATAAATCAAAGGGTCAATCTTTGTAAAGTTTTACTGTAAACAACAGATCAACTATCTTTTAATTTTTATGGGACGAGAAGAGTCACAGGTCAATCTGTTCCTTCTCAGAACAGAAAACAGATGAATTTAAACTGACAATCCTCAGTTCGGTCAGAGTTTTGAGGTTAGGTGCAGCACAACACATTCAGACACGAACACCGCTGACCGCTTCAACAGGAGGACTACTGTAAAAACATAAGCCCCACAGCCCTCAGTCCAGGTCAATACAGCCACTACTGTCGCCAGATACAAACATAACAGGAATGGGAGGATATTGGTGAACTTTTGTCCATCTTCCCCCAACAGGAAAAAAGGTGTAAAAGCCTCTGGTTATTACTGCACCACCTCTGCCACGGCGTGGATTGAATCAAACACCATTTGAAGAATATTAAAATACAAGCAATAATAATTATATTTAATAAGTAAAAAGGTAGGGTTAAAGCATGCAACATTAAAAAGAGAGAGTAATTCCATCAGCCCGACCAGAACGAGTGGATCCATACGTTCTGCACTCCAGTGCCACGGTAATTAAATGAGGAGCATGCCTGCCGCTAACCCTGAGACGCAGATCGCTCATAGCAACACAGGGCTTTTCTGTAGCAGATCGGGAAGCTCAAAAAATATAATGTTCAAAAAAAGAAACCGTAGCTCTGCGCAAATGACATTAACAAGGCTGCAGGTTTCTGCATCAGAACCAACCTAACCCCGGTCCTGGTTCAGCTTATAGTGCAGTTCCGCATTTCGTTCTTTCATCTGTTAATCACATCAGAATTGCAGAGGGTTCAATCAATGTAGAGAACCGTCAAAATAAGCGTGTAAAACAATGTCGGAATTTTTTTTAATTCATGTGAAAATGCTTTCACTACGTTCAGGTTTTTATGTTGAAATAGCAAAAAAAAATATATATATTAAAAACATGATAAAATACTAGTACTGCATGTAACTGCTGATTGTCTTACAAAGAAGCCTTTTGTAAGAAGAAATTAAATGAAGGCTGTAATTTCAGCCTCTGTTACGCTTACTGTAACTTCACTTTCATAGACAATCACCTTCTAGTACACATAAACAGGATGGGGATAAATACAATTTAATGTTTGACACAGAGATTTAATTAAATTCCTTGCTAAACTAAACCACATTTAACAATTTCCAGTATCTCTGCTGGTAAATATCTTTTCAGTTCGATTAGAACAAGGGACAGATAAAAGGTTGTTTTTTTTAATTCCAACTTTGGAGTTCAAACTTTAGAAAATAAAAATAAGCTTTAAGTGAAGATTATTCAATATTAGGAATAATTACCTTAACATTTGTTCCAAACGTGTGGATAAGCGGTTTTTTTTTTTAAAGGCATCTCCACATTTTTAATGAACCCTGCCCCTGGTTCTGCTCTTACTGCAGCGATATGTAAAGGTGTACATAAGCTTTTCATGCCTACCGACTCATTTAACATTCTTAAACACAAATTTAAAATTATAAAGAAAAATATTTGATGATAAAAACAATATGTAAATTCATAATTCGCATATATATATATATATATATATATATATATATTCCATATATAAATTAAAATTTTTTAAATTAGTTATTTTTTGGGTTGTATATTAAAAATGTGAAATCAAACACTAGCTTTCTCAGTATATAAAGCCATATCTTGTTTTTATTTAAATATTCAAAAGCATTATTAAAATAAATATCTTCTCTAACAGACAATTCTCCAACAATTAAACGTTACAATTCAGACATGATCTATTCACCAAACCGCACAACTGCCGGCTAATTATACCCTGGTAATTATCAGTTCCATGTACCATTTAACAAGAATAAATCAAATCCAAAATGGTAGCTTGTATGCTATCAGGGCATGGCACAAATGTGAATTATATTGATAGATCATTACTAGCCTTTAATACTGCACGCTTTTAAGAATTTCAGCTGATCCTAACCTAGACTGAAATGCATGCTTTGAAAGTCCAGATAATAACGCAACAACCCTAAATGCAGGCTCTTTGCACGCAGCAAACAAAAGTATTTCAGTTTGGGAATTTTCCTATTTTAGAAATGTGGCAAAATGTCAAAGGGCTCATGTCTTAGACAAAGTTCCAGGAATAGAACAAGTTAAAAATGAAGAAATGCGTTTCTTGACAAAAAGTTTGACTAACAAGGAGAAACACATTACAATGTCTATCATTCGGCGACATTAATTGAAATAGCTGGAGCAGTTCAATTGATACCCAAGTTTAGAATTACATTTATATATCCAAATTATTATACAATGAAAAATCAATTTTAAATAAGAGACCTAGCCAATAAAATAAAAGCCAAAGAAATAGGTTTGGATATGAAAGTATGTGAGATAAGCCAGCCGGTCTGGACTGCGTTGCTGCTGAGAAGGACGGGGCCGGATGATAGCTCTGTAATCCTGATCAGTGTTTAAACACAAAGAGGATTAGAATGTGCTCGTCCGAGGAGTTAATGAGTTAAATGAAATTGCTTCTCTCAGGCCGTGAAAGGGTTAATGGCAATTGTGTTTTTTCTTCTAAAATTTGGACATTTTGTCTCCTTTTGATTTTTTGCCCGGCACGCGGCTTCATTAGCACGGTCCGAGGTGCAATACACTGGTACTACTTCGTATGAATATGCTGCCCTCGGAGGAAGACTGGAAAAATCTATACCACTCAACAGCTTGGGTGGATTGTACAATTTTTCACTTGTCACTCGTGCCGTTTCATAAAGCATTTCTGTTAACAGCCACCACAATGGGAGATGCATTTAGTTAATTAAATTAATACAATATAAAACAGTTTATATGCAAAGCATTGCTACTTCTAAATTCACCATGACATTAAAGCAAAAACATATTTAAAATTATGAAAGTACTTGTAACTAATATTTTTATTGGAAATTTAAATATAAGATTGCATAAAACTGAATATTATTTGAAATTTGTAATTTAAACGTTGACACACATTCTTTACAGCCTCAGAATTTTATGCATCAAGCACTCTTATTTTTTAATGTTATGTACAGGATCATTTCACTTTGTTTTGTGTTTCACTTCAGTTCAACTCATAGCTAAACTCAAGTTATTTCTAAAAATATAACTACAATATAAAATCGACAGCAAACTCTTAAGTATTAAAATTAAAATTTTAAGTATTCATTTCCCGTTTTGCAACATTAAAACAGACTTTTAAAATGTTATTTTGTATACCTTAGTGCAGTGTGGGTGGCGGGTGTTTTACTCAATGCTGAATAAGACAATGTAAATCTATAGTTTTTAGGTCTTTAGTCCACCCAGCAGGCTGTACATGCAGCTTTCATGTCACTGAAACCCCTGAACAGCCAGGGGCTCCCAACAGGAGTGGGACCCTTTGGTGGCTGGATTCTTGAGCCAGGTACACATATTGTCTTTTCTAATCCATCCCTCACCATCCCGTGATTTCAGTTTTTCTGTAATGGAATAGGAACAGCCCAGGGAAGGGAGCCAGAGGCAACTTCAATGTCACAAATACCCCCCCCGCCCAATAAAACCCCTCTATGTGCTAGTTACGCACGGGTAATCGTTTCTGTCACCCATCTATATTTTTTTGGAAACGGGGAGCCCGCCCCTCTCCACAGCGGCGGCCCGTGCACAGGGCCAGCCAGGGAGGCACTGCTAAAGTGGTCTGGCGCTGTTTTTAATGAAATGTCAAAAGTGAGCGTTGTTGTGAGGCTGAGACAACCCCCCCCCCCACCCCCTCCACATCATGCAACGCCGCCACGGACTCAGCACCTGCCCTGCCGTTACTGTGCGGCCCGGAAGGAAAGAGCTGAGAGACAGCGAGAGAAAGACAGAACATGCAGCACATCGGGCTCACAGCAGAAAGGGGGGGAAAAAGTTGCCCCACGTCGCATGGCAACTCCAGCGCCAAGGACACAAACACCCACAGTTTCAAAAGAAAAGGAAAGAGTGGGACAAGACAGAGAGGGAAGATAAATAAAGGAAATGAAAGGCAGGTTAAAAAGAAGGGAAACAGAAGAGGTACACCTACTGGTTATGATAGCTGAGAGGGTCTGGGATGCAAAGTTCTGAAATGTCCATCAGTCCAGTTTAAGCATTCCACGAATCAGGACGAAGAGGAAAGAAGGAAGCAATTGACACCCGCGTCTCTCCACAAAGATGACAGGAGAACACCTTCACAGGCTTTGGCAAAAAAAAAAAACCCCACCTCCAGCTCGGCAAAGCACCCCCCAGCCTGCACAGGTATGTCAGACCCTGAGTGTGTGTGTGTGTGTGTGTATGTGTGTGTGTGTGTGTGTGCGTGTGAGAGTGTTGGTGTGTGTGTGCACGAGTGTGTGGATTTGACAGAGAGAGAGGGAGGGAGAGAGAGAGAGGGGTAAAGGGGGGTGAAAGAGCGAGAGAGAGAGAGAGAGAGAGAGACAGTGAGTGAGAGGCAGTGGAGGACAAGCGCTAAGATCGGGAGGCAGTGAGAGAGCAAGTGAGAGGAATGACTCTCTCCATGGTCAGGATAGGGCTCTTTAAGACTCAAGGGCTTGATGAATATGGAACAGCTGCTGTTGGCTGGCTCCGAGGGGGCTGGACTTAAAGCGACAGAGTGGGCTGGCAGAAGGTGGGAGGGGGGGTGAAAACTGTAGCCAGTCAGGATTCAAGCACTCACCCAGGACATCAGGCAGTCCTCCACACACACACACACACTCTCTCTCTCTCTCTCTCTCACACACACACACACAAATACACTTGCATGGCCACAAAAATGGCTTTCATTTGAATGGCACACCAACTCACAGACACACAAACATGCAAACACAAAAAATGTAATGCAGAAAAAATATACAGTACACATTCACTCATTATAAAACAGGTAGAGAGCACCATCAAAACACAGGGACATTTGTGACATCCTCTAATTATATCAAAGCACCCCCACACAGGGTATCCATAATTCCTATCCGCTAAAACATTCCTGGAACCAATACAACACATTGAGTCAAGAGCAATGGAAACAACAACAGTTTTTAAACAGTCTGTAGTTTTGGTAATTAATTTTATTTCCTATGCAATTATATCCTTTTTTTGTTTTTGTTTCTTGTAAAGTCGTATCACATGGCTCCGTTAAAACAGTCTAAATGGTTCTCGGGGTTCAAACAGATAAATCAATCATTTTGGCATGAAATTAAAATTGTGGGATGGTAAGGTTAGCACAGAATTCTCTTCAGAGACCGAGAGACTAATGTCATTTATGAAATGAAACAGCTGTTAATATCATCAACCAGACATGAAGCACATTACTAGTTTGTTTTGTTGTAGACTAAGAAAATTGCAAAGATGACATAAAAGTGATGTTTTCTGTTGCTCTGTGGCAAATAAGTTTGAGTAACACAATAAACCCTTATTTAAATTCAGGTTCAGTTTCACTTTAAGTTGAATTGCTATAAACGTTGCATTTAATATTTTCACATTTTTATTTACGTTATAGCTTTAAAGGAGCATGGCCAAATGAGAGAGAGAAATAATTAAAGAAAAACCAGGCATAGATTTACACGCCACATTCAGCAACATTCCCTCACTCAACTTAAATCTCCATTTCTTGAGACACTTCTCCATCGTAAAGACAAGGGGAGAGACTGCATTTGCCATTCTCAGAGCTGTAACGAGTGAGACAGTTGTGAGCCTTTCAGCAATTGTGAAAGAAAATTCTTCAGCCATAATTCACAGGGCTGGAGACGGAGCGACCGCTAAAGTGGCGGAAAATCCTTGCCTGTCCGGCGTGATCCACCACTTTAAAATCCGCCTGCATTTGACTGTTGATCAAGCTCAAAAAGAATGCCAAAAATGCAGATAGCATTTCAGAGCTGACCGAGATCCGTGTTTTTCCCCAGTATCAAATATTATAGGAGACTGGGCAAACTCAAACAATGACTGACCCTCAAGAACCAATCAAACAGAATTTACTACCGCAGTTCCCCATGGATCAAAGAGAGTAGGACAAGGCGATAGGTGATACGTTCCTGCCTAACACTCCAACACAAGTTACTTCAACAGTTTACTGAATAAAGAAAGTAAAATGTCATTTTAAATGGAATTGAGATTTAAGTTTAACCTCTTCTTGAGGACACACATGGAAACCAAGGGCATTTGTCATTCCACCTCAACATATGCACACCTCATAATGAAAATATACTGAGACCATCAGTGACACAGATTTTTTTTCTGTAACTGTCCAGCCCAGAGAACGAAGTCCAGTACCTCATTGGCTTGTGTTTCCCAAATCAATACAAAAACATCACAAAATTCCTATTGATCATAATAGTCCTGCTGCTGTTCTCCGGCAGCTCTGCGCTGTACAGACGCTAGGGTTTAAAAAAAATGGAAAAAAGAAAGAAAGAAAAAAGGTATTTTACATTAAAAAGCCAAATTATGAATTCCTTTCAAGTCAGTCTGTATCACAGTCACTGACAAACAGGCTGGTCTGTTTAATGGGACCAAAAAGGATCTGAATTTTATTAAAGTGTAAATCAATGATAAACCCTTTAATGTGCTTTTAGAATTCAAACAAGCCTGGGCAAAACTAAATATTCCAATAATACCACAAAGAAGAATACCCAGACAAAATCAATATGAGAGACTCCTACTTTTTGCCCCCAATTAAAGTACAGATTTTAATTTTCCTAAACCAGCTTCAAAATCGCCAAAATGTGTCATTTCACTATCGTTGTTTGTCACAGGGATAAATGGATTTAAATACACAAGGAGGACTATACAGAGAAACAACACCATTAGTCTATAGCGGAAATGAATTTCTTGGTCTGTCATCTATACATGTGCTAAAATATTTTAAGTGGATCAGCATCCTGCCTAATATCAAACGGATGATTGATATCTCAGAAATTACGGAATGTACTGTAATTTAATTGAGGCACACAGGATTAAAAGGTCATTCATCCTAATTTTTAATCTATTTCTCTTGGTTAAGGGAAAATTCCCTTTGGAATGTTTATTAATAGTGGGGGGAAAGTGCTCAGACTTCTTCACGAAAACAACGCTCCATCTGTTTTCATTGTGTCTCACATTCACAAATCTGAACAAACTACAAACACTTTTCTCAGCCTAGAAAACAAATTATGTTTTAGAGGGCTGTGTGCTTCTCACTGACATGTATTTGATAAATATGTAAAACAGCCTAACCATACATGGGGTCCTAAATGGATGTACACAAATGACCCAGCCACTCAGGTTCTAAGGACCCTGATGCATTTAATGAGTCAAACTTTTCTAGTAGTTTATACTAATCAGGGCTAGTCACAGTCAAACCCCACTGAGTCAGATGTCAGAGGCTGTCACGTGCACTTCGACTGTGAAGGTTAACCAGAACCACCAACTTCAACGTTCAGTTCAGGTTGGAAAGCGTGGATATGACGCAGGTGCTAAGGTGCTACACTTGTCATCAGAGGAACCAGGTATAAAAGCTATCCATCAATATATAAAGTGTAACAATTGTAAGCAAATAAACAACTAGTAATACGATTTAACATGATGTAAAAGAACAAATTATTTCATTATGAAACTTGTTGCAATCCTATTCACAAGCACATCAATTATTCTCTAGAGAATAAAAATAAGAAATAAGGAATACACAACCAGATATCTAACTTTCTAATGAATTTTAAAACTTTTTAGAATTTTTAGTAATAGAAGTAAAACTATAACAGCATTGTGTAATTATTCAGTGTTTTAATTAAAACCAAGCTATTTAAAAGTGTCTATATAAAACTATACTGATTGCATTGATAATGACACAAAAAATACAGTAACAATATAAACCAGTATAAAAATATAAACATGAAACACGTGTAATAACGCAGATAAATAAAATAATGATGAAATCATTGCTACTGACCTGAAATGGGATTGGTGGTTGATATACTCAGTTCAAAGCGCAAATGTAGTAGATGGGGCAACCAACCGGAATTAATAAATATTTAACAGACATACTTTGATTGCAGAATTCATGTTTTTACACCTTACAAACGTGTGAACCAAATTAGTTCGTCGTGTGCGTCTAAAAAGATACAGGTTTACGGATACATTATGGTCAACCACCCTTTCTTAGACCAGTACTCGATTTGGACGACTCAAATTGGGCCCTGGTCTAGTCAGTCTACTTTAAACCGTTCAAAAGGCCGTCAAGGACACCAGTAAACTGATCGGTTGTCATTCTAACTGAAGCGCACCCCGACGCCGTCAATTTGTAGAATAAATAATAATAACAATAAAACTACTGAAAGTCAGAGGAAAACTAGCTGCTTCGTCCAAAGACTTAAATAAGATTAGAATGACTGAATTGGCACAAGCCAAATTTTGTTACAGCTGGGTTCAACTGAGGGAGAAGGAGCGACACGTCATGTGTGTACGGTAAAAATACCTCGGCCGTTTGGCTTCAGGGAACGTCCAGTTTTACAGGCTCGCGCTGTGACCGTTTTTCATCGAGCTCGCGGAGCACAGCCAACGCGCTTGCGGGCTTATTTAAATTTCAACTCCATTGATTAGCAGCCCTTCGTTAAAAATAGCCCAGTCAGTCCTAAACGCCAGTGACCATCATTCCCAGCTGCACGTGCACAATTTTAACATTTAAATTAACAGCACTGTCGTTGCCACGCACACATTTTTAAACAATTCTCTTGGAAATGATGTATTGATTTTGTGTCAGTTTAACGTGTAAAGAAAAATGAATATTGGTATTCAATCGAGTTCACTTATACTCATTTTCAGAGGGTATATCTTCTCACGGGCTTTGTCTAAAATGTAAACCTAAGTGATGGGTAAAATATGTATATTAGTAAAAACAATTTTTTTTAAAATTCGCAATTAAAATAAATACATATCCAGGCACATCCGTAGTTTAAATGTATTTTAAGTTAAACACTCCATTACGCTAGTGTTTGGTTATAACGGATACATTTTATTATGATCACAAAAAATCTACCCTTCCACAAGTCTAAAAACTAAAAGTAAAGGAGAAAATAGATTAAAGGAGAGAATAGACCCCGTAGCCGGTTAGACAGGAACGAAATGTGGAGAGGGTTACTCTACCTTCTCACACTGATAGGTCATACCGAATCCCCCAGGTGGTACTGCTTAGGAGAGGAAAGTCTTGAAGTTATAGTGGCAGTCGAACACCGGTGTCAGTAAGTGTGCCGTTACAATAACACAGCTGTATCAACTCCTCCTCCCGCCTTTACCCTCTCAGTCACAGTCCAGCCCTAGGACCACACAACAGACATCATGTGGCAAGGCACATAGGTACCCGCGCACCTACTCAAACCCCCTTCTGAATCGTTGAGAAGAAAGGATGGGTGGGTGGGTGGGTGGGGGGGGGGTGAGGGTGTCCCGTGCTAATTTGGATACCTGCCACTGAACTTTCGGCCACCTCTTAAGAGCTTTTTCGCTCCATTAACAGAGGTAGTGTAAATCTTCCTAGCAGAGAAAACAACTCTGGCAGCTGACACGATGTACAAATCGTGAATCGCAGTAGTTTTTGAAAAGGTCGATTGGATTGCAGAAGTGATAAATAAATTACAAGACAATAGAGGCGTGGCGTCTGCTGCGATGTGAGATCAGGCACTTGGAAGTGTATCGTCTGACAACTGTCTGTGTTGGTGTGTGCCGCCCGTCCCTTTTTTAGTTTGTTTTATGTGTCCACCAATACCCGTTGTCTCAATTAAATACACTGTACACCACTTTACAGCAGTTTAGAGCCCTTAGAATGTTTTCTTTAAAGTCCGTTTGATTGCGTTGAAATTTCAATTAGGTCGTAATTTATTTTCATTGTGAACACATACACAAAATAACAAAATTAATAAAACTTTATAATTTATTTAACCTTGTGAGTGCACTGAGAACTAGTCTTCGTTTCCAATAACGAACTGGGCAGTAAATAAGGAACGGGGTTACCATGGGCCACTTGGGGTTTAGTGCCTTGCTCAAGAGTTTTATAAATTGTATATATATGTATATATATACAATTACAAACAGATGAACACGATTCGCCGCATATTTAAAAAATCCCACGTATGTATAAGCGCTAATCAAAAAAAGTTTTTTTTAAAGTACGATTTGTCAGCGTATTCTTGAAAAAATAATATTTTTATCTTATTGTTCGAGCATTGAAGTTCCTATTTATTTGCTATTCCCTTGGGCGAACACTTCCTCTCAAAGTCGGCATTAAAAAAGATTAAAAGATAGTTTAATTAAATGCTCTCCGTCCGGTCAGTGTGCTAACCACATTATATCCGCTAGAGGGAGCATTATTTCACAGAAACATCAAGGAGAGGTAAGATTTTTTATTTATTTATTTTACCTAATTACAGACTGGTGTCGGTGACATTTTATCAAAATCAAAATTCTGTAATTATGTATTATTAATGACTTCACAAAATTACCACATTTCGTTCCTAATTACCAATGCGGTCTATAATTATTGCGTATTATTAACGCAAAAACAAATATGCAGGCAATGCATCGCAATATTGGGATTGGACTATTTCATGTGATTTGTAGAAATAAAAGTATTTATAAAATTTCAGAGAGTAAAGATAAATACTGAAAGATATAATATATTTTCCTCTTATTAGAAAAGGGTCAATAAACCACAAACTGTGACGTTTTAAAGACTAATGTTGTTACTCATTGATCATGAAACAATGTCGGTAGGCGGGACTAATCCTATAATGACATTAACCCGGTTGTGTTTAACCTTCTCTTTTAGAAATGATTTACTCTCTGCTGATACAATTGGTACCGTTTTGATTAATTTGCCATTTTTAAAAGCTATGTATATGTTTATATGTGGAACGAGGGGATCACTTTCCGTTAGCTAAAATTCGTGTGAGAGATATACATTAAGAGATCAGATTATCCCTACAAAGACAAAATCTATAAATGCAATTTGTTCAAGGTGCAAAATCCCTGTGACCACGCGCATTACAGGCGTGGTACTGCTAGGTTCACAATGAAGAGAGTCTTGCTGAGAAGGAGATTATATTTCAAGCTTCTTACCGTCAGAGCCCGATCTGGCATCGTCCGCGCGGAGTTATTAGGACGTTTAATGAAATCACTGCGTCTCTGTTTAGTAACCAGTACTGTCATTATTATGCCGAAAAAATACATTGCTTACAGGCTAAAACAGTTATAATGGTTTAAAAATATTTTCTGATGTGTTAATATGATCATATTAGAGGAGGAAAGAACACTTTATTCAGATTATGTAGAGGCATTTACTGAGTACTTACAATTTACAATTTTTCCAGTTTAAACTGTGTTGTTGTTTTTGGGTATTTAAAACAAAGTAATCTATAAAGTAATTATAGAGTTATTTTGCTCGTGCTTGCACACGTTACTGTCATCCAATGACAATGTTGTATCGAAACCAAGCGTGAGTGACTCAACAGCGGAGCTGTTCGATTTAACTGCTTTAGTATTGTTCCGAGATCTAAGAAATCAAGCATCAATCTCAACTCTCCCTCTAAAACGTTGCATAATTCAAAGCGAAGCATTTTTCTTTCCTGGGTCTAAACTGAATCAGAATTCACGTGAATACAGTCTTCCACCATCTCCCTGTCTCGTGTTGGCATGCCCCCCCCCAGCAATTCCCCAAATTTCATTTGGAATACATCTCTCTCTCTCTCTCTCTCTCTCT
>JAOVYW010000022.1:503129-515952 GCA_025775045.1 Hiodon tergisus
TTCCCCATAAACAACTAACCACACAAAAAGGGACCGACCGGGGGGGGGGGGTTTCCGAAGGTGAGGGACTTAGGACTTCCTGCAGAAGAGAGGAAGTAAGTGCTTTGTAAAGAAGTATCTGGTGCCTGGGAAAACTTTGTGATGACGTGGAAGTGCTGAGCCCAAGATCAGCCCCTTCTGTGGCTCTTTGTCAGATACTGAGAGTGTGATGTGTAAAACCTTCCACCTGCAGACATGGAAACCGCTCAAGCGCTCCAGGAACTGATGACGCTCCTGTGGGGGGACAACCGAACGGACACTAAAGCTACCCAGAAACCTCTGCTCATATCACTCTTCACGATGGACAGAGACCAAAGGTCAATCGCTGTTTTGACGAGCACCTCCTTCCCTGTTCCCACATGTGCTCTCTGGGCGCGCACTAAAGATCCCTGCTTAGCACGACAGCCATTCTCACTCCGTCTGCACGGTGCTCTCGGGCATTCTGGGAAATGGTGTCATCCTCAATCTCGTCTAGACCGGGTGCACAAACGGACACTGGCCACGAGGACAACAGTGCACACCCCCCGACACAGCTGCTGCCAGCATATGGAGACTGTCTTTCCCCCACTGGCAACAGCGGCTGGCGCCTGCAGCATGACACAGAGCGGAAAAGCCCTCACTGCCCGGACTGCATGAGGACCAGCTTCATTTCAGCGCCCCAACCGATACTGCAAAAACCTCTTGGGGAACCATTTAAAAAAAAAAGATATGTTTCAGAAAATCAAAACAGCATTTAATTTCAAGAGGGATGTGACAAAAAAATTATAGTAATAACCTGATGTTTCTTACCTTTTAAACTGCCAGATCACATATCATTTTGTGTTTCGACGAGTTAATCACATATTTATAATTATTTATTGTATTTCTTAACATCTGAAAAGCTTAACAATAGACTACCACAGAAAGCTAGTACTTGAAATGTACTTTTTAAACAGTACTTTGTTTAATTACTGCTATAGCGTATTTTGATGGAAACAAGAGACCACAATTTTGTGATTTTTAAATTGCGTTTCCATATTCACTAAAACATAAGGTTTTGTTTGGGACTGGTCTGAGATCAGAATTAGTTTGTACGGGACTGGTCTGAGATCAGCATTAGAGGTGATAAGATTTAAAAAAAACACGTTACTACCACTCGGACATGTTCTCATCGGAAGCTTCTCGTTGCTCCTTGGCCTCCAACTTGATCTTGTCTTTCCAGCACTCCTCGGAGACGAAGCTCGGTCCACCGACCCCGGCCTCCAGGCCGCCGACCCCGCCACAAGCCCATCCGCCCTTCCTCGCCCTGGAGAGCCGCTGCTTCTTGGCAGACTTGAGTCCGGCCGCCCGCTCGGCGCCGTCCAGCTCCGACACCTTCAGCTTCTGCTGCAGGCTGACGGTAACGTCAGAGGTCATGCGCTTGACCTTGCGCCGGCGGCGGAGCGGTCGGCCGGGCGTGTTCTCCGTGAAGGAGTCTGACTCGGCCCAGGAGTGCTGCTTGGTCTTGAGGGAGGCGGCGGAGAAGGACGGCCGGCGCTTGGCCACCACCATGTCGTCCGAGTCGCTGAAGTTGGCGGCGGCGGCGGCGTTCTCGCGGCAGTCCGGGCTGGACTCGGAGACCTCGCTGGGGCAGCGGCCGTGGTCGGGAGGGTGCAGGGAGGAGTCACAGCGCCGTTTCCGGCCGCGGCGCCGGCGGATCTGCCTCCGCTGCTGGAGAGGGCTCAGCACCATCTCCTCCCAGAGCTCCTCCAGCTTGGTCTGCTCAGAGGTCTGCTCCAGCGCTGACGCCAGGTCGTGCACCAGCTCGTCCATCTTGCCCCTGGCCACCTGCAGGGTGCGACACAGAGGGACGCCCCAGGAGGGGTGACACCCAGTTTTACAATTACTAAAACACTAATTAGTTTGTTTGAAATGACAACCTGAACATTTAAGAGAATTACAACATATATATTTAAAGATACATTTTATAATATAGTTTTTCGGTTTAAATGACAATGTGGGATTTGAAAATAGAACTAAAATATATCCACCCTGACCCAATCTAGTTCCTGCATCAAATTCTAAATTAGACTGAGGGATAAAAACGCTGATAATGTTCTTTTATTTATTTATGGAAATAAGATAATAATGTACGATTACTAGTAAAAAAGCAAAAACGCGAATCATTGTACAAAATGTAACACAATATACTGTGTTTGGTGGTAAACCTGTGTATGACGGTTCAGCACATCGAGGCGAATTCACTTTGCATCTACAAAACCATCAGAAATTACGCACCAGGGTTGCACGACACAGAGACAGAACGCAAGTAAACGTCTAATTTATTACCGTTTTCTGGCCAACGCTTTCATCAATTTATCACAAGGGGCTCAATCGTTTGTCCAATGACAGGGCATGAAACGATACCAGCGGGGTTGTTTGTTGTGAGAATACACATCCGATTGTTGATAAAGGGTTATCATTTCAATAAGCGAAAACCGTATTTTGTTTACCAGCGATCTCTTATTTAACTGTCAACTATTTTCATTCGTGATGCTGACATGTACAAATTTTGGGTGATAAGCTAATTTACATATGGAATTTAATATTCAATTTTCAAACAGTTCTCGCTTTTCTGACCACATGTGGTATCATGTATTCTCGCCAGAAAAGCATATAGCTAACTTCACGATACAGAACAAAGGACTTTCTGAAAACACTTACACGTCACCTATTTCAAATATACAATAAAGTATATATATTGAGCGCTGTGCGTCTCTGATAAGCAATGCGCCGTGGCAGCACTGTTTAGTATTGTTATTTCAAAACTCACCAGCCGCAGTTCCTGCTTGTTTTGTTTTCTCAGCTGAAGACCTTTTACGTACTTCCGCTCCGCAGTGGGAAAACCTGCTCATTTCCGCCACTGTCTATTGCAGAGAGGGATCCCTTCATTTTCGTTTTTTGCCATGAGCGTACGGAAATACATGACTGGATATTTGATTTCTCGGAAAGGTATTTTGTTAGTACTTAAACCTTGGGTTACGTAATAACGTCTACTTAAAAATCTACTTAGCGGTCAAATTATTTTGTAGTTTGTTTTATATCAAGAAACGTATCTATAAATCCTTAATATGATTAATTATGTCTTTTCATAAAGTCGTACAATTATATCAATTATCAAGTTTATAAGAAGCAAACATTTATCTAAACTAAACTGAAAAGAATATGTTTTTTACTTAGTGTGGCTCTCTGGACCGAATCTACTAGCTTTTATTTGAGATCCAGAATATAGAGTTGCTAAATGGTTTTCCACATCTAGTTGCCTCATAGCAAGTCATTTCAAAACAAAAATTTCTGAAAATATGTTGCCAACTGCGCCAGTGAAATAACTAACACACAGCACAGATATCTTCAAGAATGCTGCCTAAAAACCAAGTTTGTACATATATGAATGTGCACATATATGTACTTCTGCAAATGGAAACACACATAGGTGTTCGTGTGTATAACAGTACATACAAATAACGGAAGTTTGCCTCAAAGCCAGTGCGTGGAAAAATTGAGAGAAAAGTAATTTATAACTTCTTTCATCTCTGAGATGAAGCCGGACCCAGTGAAATGAACACAAAAGCTATTTAATCTCTCTCATCTTCCTCTTAATAACGTAAAACTCCCCCCTCGGCCCCGGGGAGCCGGGCTCTGAGAGCCGCTGTCACCTTATCTGTCCCCTCCACACTCGCGTGTGCGGCGACCAGACTCCCTCAGCACCCTTCCCTGGCCGCCCCTCTCCGGGGCCTGCGGGAGAGGGACACTCCTGGGCCCACATTGTTCAAGGCCTGCGAGGGGGTCCGGAGAGAGAACCCAAAGCTAGGGGGAGAGGAGGCGGGGGGTTGAGGGAGAGAGAGAAGAGAAGGCACTGCTTCATTAAGCGCTGGTCTTTGAGAAGCAAACATATCAGAAACAGCCCCTTTCAGAAGCAATAATTAGCAATTTGGAAACCTTTTCCCCCCAGGATATACAGTTTCAATTTAGCCGGCAGGACGGCTTTGGATTCCAAAGCACTTAATATTCATTGTTTCTGCCATCTCCCCAAATCCTCAGCTGGCATTGTCCGGCTTTTCACTGACGATAAAGTGCTTTATCTCTCATGTAATTCTTCCTTCCAATGAGCCCTCCGCTAGTGAAGTTCATTTTTATAAATAATTTTCAAAGGGATTTGTTAAGAATGCGCAGGGCGTGATAGCAAAGTGCTCTTCAAGTAGTTCCAAGTTGGAAGTCTTGTGCCGGAAGCGCCAGGCGGGCCATTTATGCACGGGCAGTAAGTTTCGGGAGTTGAGGGCGAGAGCATTTTTACAAACCAGCAAATGGATATGGTAATGGGGAACCTCAAGAAGCAGGAAAGTAGTGTTTGCAGCTGAAAAAAACGTTTAGGTTTGTGCATCCAAATCTGCTGCATTCCTGTTTAAAATAAATCAGGAAGATAAAAATCCAACAATTAACCAGACAGGTTTGACAGCAAGGCCCTGCAGCCCAGTAGGTTTGGTTAATAGGGGTGTCTTTGGTTAATAGGCGTCGTACGTATAAACAAGGAGAATAACCCATCTCTCGGACGTCCAAAATGCTTCACTCTCAGAGTAATACAGCAAACTATGGATTAGGCTAATTAAAGTGAAGGGAATGAGTATAAATAACTACGAGAGAGAGCCAAAACGAAGTCACATTAATGGCTCATAAAACGAAGCGAATGATTGGGTGGAGGGCTTTTATGTCACTGGCCACTCCAGGACTTAACTTCCCGGCCCTGGTGTTCCAGAACAATGCCAGGCTATCACTCATCAGTCCTAATAACACTGAGAGATTAATTAAAACAGGAGTCAGAGGAGCTGTGTCCATGTTTTTGACACTTTGATGGCGGTAACGCCACACAAACATGTGGGGCTTTTAATTAAGAAGGGTAAATAATCTCATGAATGAAAACATCAGTGCAGTCACCATTCTAACCCTCCCACAACGCCAGGTATGGACGCTGATTGTGAGCACCTGTGAAAAAGGCCTGTTTCTGCTTGGTAACCTACGTGTGCCTGTACAGGCGGTACCTGTTAACGTCGCCCACAGTGAGGTTTTTCACACACAAACAGATGTCTGTATGAGAATACAATAGCATTTACCTTCCACTATATTATTCAGCACGTATAAACCTTAACATCCCGTAAAAACACTTTAAATCCCTTAAAAAGACTTAAAATCCCATGTTTTTCACCCTTCGTCTAACAACAAACTTGATATGAGGGTCACGCGAATATTTAAGAGCAGGTCAGGCTTTTGACATTTATTCTGTTTTCAGTCATCAAGAGGATCATAACTATTTTTGGGTTATAAATAAAATAAAGACACAGATTTAGAAGAACCCAACTTGCATGTAATATAAAAGAAGCCACCGAACTAAGCTAAAAAATATTTTAACTTATACCGTTTTCAGCTTTTTCTCTTATTTTTTCCAAGACCTTAACTTTTGGAAAAATATATTGGTCAATATGTTTAGAACACTGGCGAGAACTTCACTAACATGACTGACTTTATTGCAAATTGTCGATTAAATTCAAACAGCCTTGAATGTGAAAAATACCGCACAGTATCATGGGCGGATTTGCTAGAATAATAAAATGGATTTGTTTTTAAATCAGCAGTTTTAAAAGATTACGTTTAAAGCACGTGCAAAAACAAAACAAAAACCTAGACACACAAACAGATTTAATTAGGCTTTCGTGTAGGTTGGTTATGTGCTGCTGACAAAAGTTAGCAGGTGCAACTGGCTAACTAAACAACTAGCGGTTGATAGTGTGTCATATATCAGCTATTCTGTCTGATTATAACTACGTAAATGGTTAAGTAAAAACAGTAAGAATAACAGATTAGTTCCCCAAACCTTTAAAGACCGATGCACCAGACAATGGCGTGTTTAAAACTGATCAATAATAGACTATTCTCATGTAATTAAATACAGCGTCTCATATTGCAAAATTTTGTCGTTACTCCTTTAATTAGTGTTTTCTCAAAATGCTTGGCTTAGAAACTTCACCATTTACAGGTATTGGTAATTTATATATTTCGTTTATTCTAGGCTATTTAAGAGTGTACTATAAATACTCGGTTTTATGAAAAAATATATAAATACATCATTTATAAGTGGTTACCAGCTGTCCGCAGACATTCCCATACTGTGAGGTTACGCTAACTGGCGCTTAGTTTCGCATTCTGACATTTTAAACAGGAGTGCGTCCCCGCGGCTTACATTTAAAATACTTATTCGATGAACCTTAAGTTATATTGATTGTTTCGATAACGAGCACAAATTATTATGGTAGTTTCTATCCTATTCTAGCTATTGAGAACAATTTAATGCGAATTCGGAAACTTCAAAAATGATCACAGTATTTGTAAATGCGTAGCAGATGTGGTTTTCGAGAGCACCTGCTTGTACACTTTCTCACTTTATACAACCGGATATTCACTGAAGCAGGCGATACATTTGTCACTTAAGATTCGCAGATTGGTCGCTACACTATCGGACGATTATAAATGTTCAACAGATAGTTCGATTGGTTACCTTGGTCACAACCTAAATATTTAGGTTGCCGTCTGTAAGGGGGTATGTTTTCTGGTTATTGGTTTAAATGTACATTGTCATCCAAACCCGCAAGTCTTGGGGTCTTATCTCGAAGGAGACGAAAACACTTATCTACAGCGACCGAGACGTCCCCGTTTCAGAAACACCTTTCTCCACCGGTGATCCGTCGTTTTCTCTCTCGCCTCACAAAAGAAAATAATTGATTTTCACTTCGTTCGCGCTAATGAAAAAGAAATGTCATTAGGCCCGACGTTCTCAAAACCAAAACTCGGAGATTTTCATCGAAACGGGGAAAAACGTGTCTCTCATTAAAACAAAGAGAGAAGCATTAAAACATTAAAGGGGGCGAATGAATAAAGTCCGAATGAGCTATCTTTGCCGGGCAGAGTGTCACAGGGGGATGCAAACGCTCAGACACCATAAATGAGCCACCTATCTTTGGAGAGTGACTGCTCCATCCTATTTGGTTTGGGTTCCCCTATCGTCTCTTAAGAAGATGTCAGCCTTGCTCCGTCAATCGCTCTCAGCCTTTATCAACCTGGAGACGCACACACTCACACACACGCGCACGCACACACAAAGGGAAGCTCCATTCCAACGCCTTCCAAAGCAGCGCTCTGAAGAATAAGTGTTCAGTGATAAAGGAAGCTTGTTAAATGGATCTGTCTATTTGTATGGTAATAATGATCGTTTAAGGACCTGGCGTGCGCGTTCAGTCGCGCAACGCGGAGAAGAGCGAATCTGTAACCGGGACGTTGTTTTAGCGCGGCTCCTTGAACGACCTTGCGCAACTTTTTTGCGGAGATAACAAATGTGGCGAAAGCACCAGGGACGCGAGGAAGGAGTCATCCCCCTTCGATGTCGGCCTCTGGAATCTGGGCCCGGAGTCCCGTTTCTGTTCAAAAACAACCCGTTTTAATCAGATCTGATACCAGGGCCCTGGCTGAGTTCTCTCCCTCTCCTATGTTTGTGTCAAAACTGAAACAACGTGCAGACGACTCACACGGCCGGGGCGTACCTCACTCTCTGCGCTGCAGATTACATCCCTTGGACTGGGTCCCAGACAGTCAGAGGGCCAATGGTGGCTAAATCAGACATCGGCACTAACAGGATTTTCTTCAAAATGGGCCGCCGCCATGGCACAGACCAGAGTCCATTTGCAGAATATGTCCCCGTCAGAAAAGCCCTGCCTCTCTGTTATTGCAGGTACCATTTGGGGACATGGAGGGGTAATGCTGGTGTTTAAGATTCTCCCCTTCTCGTATCACACTTTAACCCCTAAATCTACAGCACTTCTGCACGTCGCTCTGGATAACAGCGTCTGCTAAATGGCAAAAATCAGAGCCGGACGGCCCTATATGCTCACTATGCAAGTTGCGTAGGGCCCCGCAAATAACGCAAGAGCCCCGCCACCCCCTTGCAAATGGTTTACATGGCTCACGGGTCAGGTAGGAGGCCCCCTTAGCAGAATTTTGCTTTGGGGCCCAGGGAGGTCAGGACCGGCTCTGCCAAAAATGTAAAATATTACTGTCATTTTTAGGTTCTTTGACCAATAACGCAACCTTATGTGTCGTTTGCTATATATATGGAGAATCAAAAGCAATTAACCGAAACAACCCACTACTTTAGTACTGTTAAAATTAAACAACAGTGAATCAACAATGTCATTTCCAACCAAGAAATTACGATCTGTTTCGACATTAACTATTATCTGCCAAGCAACCCCCCCCCCCCCCTTCTTTCTCTGAGTAAGAATAAAAGCAATGGTTGCACTTGACTAATTGTTTAAAACAAAATGTTTCCGGCTTAATTAGTTGTTACTGGGCACACGGTTCCCTCGGAGGGCTGAGTCTCTGACCGGGATCTTTGCTACAGCTGGAGGAGTGGAATAGACCACAAACTTTGAGGAGGAAATGCACGAGCAGGACCACCGTTCTCTCATTAGGATTCAAAAGGGCTTGTTTACCGGCTCCCAGACGACAGAAGCTAATAACAGTAGAATTATTTTGGCCCGCACATTGCCTGGGTATCGTTTCAGCAGAGTCTGAAAGCATAACAACTGTGTTTGTTGTGGGCCGGCACCTGGAGACTCCCACAGCTAATAAGATACGTCGGTTTGACTGAAGACGGCAGGTTAACATGTTTATTTAGTAGCAATGCGGTTGGTGCGATGTTGGCTGGCATGTTTTCATATTTTCACTTCTTTGGTGAGCTGGAATTATTTTCAATGTGATGGGAGGACGGGGCAATGGGGAGTGGTTCCTGGCCTTGCGCTGGAGAGGACCTCTGTGAATCTGTGTAGCAGGTACAAGCTTGTCCTGTATAGGTGATTCTGTGCAGCAGGTAGAAACTCACCCTGTATAGGTGAATCTGTGTAGCAGGTACAAGCTTGTCCTGTATAGGTGATTCTGTGCAGCAGGTAGAAACTCACCCTGTGAAGGTGATTCTGTGCAGCAGGTACAAGCTTGTCCTGTATAGGTGAATCTGTGCAGCAGGTAGAAGCTTATCCTGTGAAGGTGATTCTGTGCAGCAGTTACAAGCTCGTCCTGTGAAGGTGAATCTGTGTAGCAGGTAGAAGCTCATCCTGTGAAGGTGAATCTGTGCAGCAGGTACAAGCTTGTCCTGTATAGGTGAATCTGTGCAGCAGGTAGAAACTCACCCTGTGAAGGTGATTCTGTGCAGTAGATAGAAGCCTGTCCTGTGGAGCAGGTACAAGCTCGTCTTGGCAGAGCTGAAGAGAGAGAAGGAAGGCATCCACACCGGTTGGAGTAGCAGCCCCTCTTTAAAACACACACAGCCTGCTGGGATACCTGCAGGGACCAAACTTTCAGCATTGGTGGAGCTTTGTTCCCAGGTCTGCCAAAGCTTTCATTCATCCGTCAGCTATTTACACTTAAATTATTAATCCGGTACTTTCGAAATAAATGTATGTGCCTGCAGTGGTCAGGACATTGGTGTTTGCCATCGACCGGTTGATGAAAAGCCTTGAATGGGGCAGGAGGGGTTGCGGGGTGAAATGGGGCACTGACAAACATACTTGCGTATCCTAGAATGCAGCAGACCGGCACAATGCTCCAGGTAAAGTCAAGCAGGCAGCGGGAGGATCGAGTGTGTCTGTTTATTGTAGTTTAGCACATGGACGTGCCATGGTGGTGCCGTTTACACCAACATGTTCCGGCACATTCCCCCCCCCCCCCACCCATGTCACCTTCCGATCTGTCCAGCGCTGAGCACCACCAGACAGGAGGGCAGGTCCGTGGGGCCCAACAGCAAGGGGGTCCTTCTCTATTTGTCTGGTGGGATAACCATAAAAATCTGTCAGAGGACAGAGGAGAGCCCCCGCCCCCAGCGTAGCTGGCAGATTGAGAGCCCCCTCTAATGCTCCAGTCTGTTTTTATTATTCTTGCTGGGGGAACACTATTTCATCAAGCGCGCGACTCCGCGAGAGGAGATAGCCCTGGCCCGGCTATATTTCTTCCAATCAAACATTCCGGGGGGGGTAAAAACGAGCGGGAGCCCTCCAATCCCGGAGTATGCTGCCAGATTTTATGTAAAAAGAAGGACTGATGGACAAATACAGGAAGGCAAGACAAGTTTAATGACGTGTGTTCGGGAGCCGAGATTGGAAAACTGACAGAGAAAAGCAGCCTCTTTGCCGGAATATAAATTGTTCTGCGCTATAAAAAGGCTTTTATCTGGAGTGAATACGGGACGTAATACACAGGTCAGGGTTAAGTCATTTTCTCCGGCAAGTTAAGCGAATAATGAAGGCAAGTCGGCGCGAAGAAGGAGCAGTGTGGCCGCCAGTTTGTCTTCATTTATTATGCCAAATCTCCTGATTTTGGCGTCGCCGCGGTGGCTGCACCGGCTCGCACCGGCGGACGACATATCGCTTAATTTACACAAGGTAATGAAAGCTGGGAATGGGAGGACAAAACAATTTACCTGCTGACACAGGGAGAAGTGATTCACGAACAACGGGGTGAGCGGAGGAGCGGAGGCCTGAAGAGAGGGAGAGAGGGAGGAGGAGAACAGAGAGAGAGGGAGAGAGGGAGGAGGAGAACGGAGGGAGAGAGGAGGAGAGGGAGGAGAACAGAGGGAGAGAGGAGGAGGAGAACAGAGAGAGGGAGAGAGGGAGGAGGAGAATGGAGGGAGAGAGAGAGGGAGAGAGGGAGGAGGAGAACGGAGGGAGAGAGGAGGAGAACAGAGGGAGAGAGGGAGGAGAACAGAGGGAGAGAGGGAGGAGGAGAACAGAGGGAGAGAGGAGGAGGAGAGCAGAGGGAGAGAGGAGGAGGAGAGCAGAGGGAGAGAGGAGGAGGAGAGCAGAGGGAGAGAGGGAGTAGGAGGACGGAGGGAGAGAGGGAGTAGGAGGAGGAGGTAAAACTCTAATATAGAAGCAGTAGAGAAACTGAGAGGGAGAGAGGTGGGGGACGCTGTGATCACTGCCATGATGACGGGTCTGACAACTCCGGCGCGGCCGAAGCCTACAGACAAGCAATCAGGCCCTAATTGACTTCAAGCCTGCTGGAGGACTAGCACTGACAAGGGCCCCCGCTTCGGTCCGCCCCCACTAGCCTTAATCACACAGACAGCCCCACTCCAGAAAAGCAGGTGGGGCTGAGGGGGTGGGGGAGAAGCAACAGGTCTCTTTATTTAGACAAGACTGCCGTCTCCAGCACTACAGTGTTATTAACAAGCAATCTGAACGCTACCAACGCGCAAGCTGAACCTTAATACGTGCAGTTAAAACAAATCACGTTGTGAACGAGAGTGAACGTGCACAAACAGTCAGGCGAGTGCTGTCCACACACAGAGTGGTGCTGAAGGCCTGGTTAAGCTCTGGCAAGCACCTGGACGGACTAGTCATTAGCTGTGTAACTGCTCCCAGGTCCAGCGGTTGCTGTGCACTAAGGGCTTTGAGGGATGACTCAACACACCCCGGCCAGAGGGAGTCATGGGGGCCCGATCAGACAGGAATCCAGTAGGGCCCAACCTGTGTGTGCTTTAAACAGACTGCAAGCTGACAGTGCTTTACATGAAGCCCTGTCATTGTCCAATCACTGGCTTCCAGCCCAGACTAGATAAGGCTATTGGATACAGGCCCAGGCCCTGTCGGGGTGGCAAATGGACAAGGAGGGCTTGCCTAGGTCCCGCCCCTCCTCCTTCAGGGCGACTGCAGCCTGTACTGATAAAGGGGAGCACGGTAAAGTGCTGGGTTCTGCTGAGTTCCAACGGGTTCCGTAGCATTGCATTGAGTTGTCCTGGGTTCCGTGCGACAGATTGAGTCTGAAGAGGAAGCGACGCTCTCCGTAGTCCTGCTGGGGTCAGCCCAGAACGGACCACAGTCTCCTGAAGAACAGGGGTGTCCTGCGTAGCACAGACAATCTCATTTTCTCTGTCGGGGGTCCCCGTCACCGGGGGCAGAATAGTAATGGACTGCACTGGAAGGGGAGGGAGGGTTTCCGTAGCACACAAACACTGACCCTTTACGTGCTGGTGAACCTTGCATCTCCAGTTGTTCACGCAGATCTACAGTTTCTGTAGCCACGGGGGGCCAGCTGGTGGTGGGCTTAGTTTATTCTGCTCTCTCTTCCCTGTACCATGGAGCAGGAAGCTGAAAGCCCAGGGGAACCCAGGGCCGTCAGCAGCTCCAGTCTTACAGCAAGCGCCAGCCGTTTCTTTCCCGGGGTTCATTCACTTTGAAAATGAGAGGCGACAGGGAACAGCGGATCTCGTCAGCGTGAATCAGAGACAGTCACTCTGCCAGCTCCGCTCCCTCTCTCTGCCTGTGCCTGGTGTCGCACACGCGTGTCGCGTGGCTCCTGGAGTGTGTCGGCCACTCGCTCTCCCGAAGCTTCCATTAACGCGTAACCAGGGACAAATTGAGCCGTGCCTTGGCTGCCAGACGCGACATTCAGGACAAGGGGCGCTTTATTGGAGGAGTCTGCTATCATGCTAACTGAGGCATGGAAGTACACGCAGACGACCGCGCACACACACACACACGCACACACACGCATACACACACACGCACACGCACACGCACATACACACAGACGACCGCACACACACACACACACGCACGCACACACACACGCACACGCACGCACGCGCACACACACACACACACACACACACACACACACAGACACACAGACACACACACACACACACACAGACACACACACACACACACAC
>JAOVYW010000022.1:587510-622237 GCA_025775045.1 Hiodon tergisus
GGGTGGGGTAACTGAGTTGACCTGGGGGGTGGGGATAACCGAGTTGACTTGGGTGGTGGCGTAACCGAGTTGACTTGCGGGGGGTGGTGTAACTGAGTTGACTTGGGTCGTAACCGAGTTGACCTGGGGGGTGGTCTTCATTGTCAGCTGTCACAGGAGGGCTAGTCTACAATGAAAGAACCAGTAATCAGGTGTCCTGCACCTGAACTAAAAGAAAACAGAGCTCAACAGGAGAACCTCCATGTACATTAGGAACCAAAAAAACAAACAAAAACAAATACAGTGGAAATCTTTAACCAGGAATCCCCATCTAGGTTGCACATGGCCTTTCAAGATTCCAGGACAGCATTGTGTGTCATTAAAGTGTCAAGATCAGACCCGGTACTGAATGTGTAGACAATGCAGCAGTGTGAGTGGGTGAAAGAGAAGAGTCCTTAGCATCCACAGCTAACTCCAAATCCAGAGGAAATCCTTAATTGGAAATTATCACTTTCACTTGGCCCTGGTTGTTAATTGGGGCCAGGCGCAGCCTTAAAAAGAAGTGCAGTAATTTTCCTCAGGGCTGTTTTGGGAGGGGAAGCTGACCGATGGCGATGCAGTCCGGTGGTAGATGGTGCCGTGGCAAGTGCGTGACGGGGTTGTTTACTTTCTGAATTAAAGGTAGCGCCAAAAGGCTTTCCTTCTGTGGCTGGGTCAGTACATTCAGTGTAAACGAAACGAAGAGGAACTCCCACCGCTTGAATTAAAAATAAATAAATCTTTCGTACAGATTTCAATTAACGAATAAGCCCAGTGGCAGCTTCGGAGTTCGTGCGATTCGGTTAAGTACGTCGCGTATCACCCACTCTACGTGTTCGCAGTCCATTAACTGCATGGTTCAAGCGAAGCGGCCAAAGCGTTTACCTGACATCAGTCGCATTAACGACATGCTTGTCATTTATTATCGCGTAGAATGGGGTGTTACTTATATAATACAGCGTCACACCGTATTGAAATAAGTTAATAATACTGTTGATACCGCCATACTGATGGTTTAAAAGGTAATTACAGTGATGTGTTGGTGGTTTGACTTAATGCCAACGTAATTAAAAGGGTTATCTCTGCCAACCCAGTGTATGACAGTCTAAGTTATTTTTGTAAATTGTAGTAGTTAAAAGATACCAGTATAGTTATGGTAATAAAGTATGCGTGTCTGTGACATCTGCCATTACCGTCATTTAATCTTAAATAACTTATTCAAAGAGCAACAGTTCCGAAATCCGATTTCATATTGATAGCCACATGCATACATTTCATCCGTTTACATTTGGCTTTTACTGGCTATCCCAAAGCGGAAGTTATTGTTCAGTAAGTTATGTAGTCAGCTTTGTTACGTAAGTTCAACTTCTGCAGCAGGGAAACTAAAAACAGTTCGGCAACCGCCTTTGCAATGTTGGCAAAATCATTTTTAAATAGTCCCGTTTCACTTTCCATCTGATATTCATTATGTTTTTTTTCTTCTTTCTGGCTCAAGTCTGGGTTTCTTTAGTGGGGAGGGGATACAGAAATATGAAGAATTGTGCAAGATGTTCTTAAGAGGAATAGCTGGGAACGTGCAAACCAAAAAGGAAATAAAATGGACAAATGCATGCAAAAAGTTTAAAACAAACCCTTATAGCATTGAATAAATGAGAATGCTACTCAGACAGTACGCTCTTTATCGCAGATTCTGCAGGGAGTTTTAAATGTTTCAGAAGTTCCCTTGCTTTCTCAGTAGCTCGTTAATTTTATTCACACTGTTACGTGCCGCCAAAATAGCTAAGAAAATGTTCTGAAACAAAAAAAAGTTTTCTATTTACCCGACTTCGGTCCTAAATCCGAATGATATTCTGCTTTCAAGTCAGCCGATGCTCGCTTATAGAAAAGTGCAAACCGTTGCATCAGCCCGTTTATATACCGATCTCAATCTGGGAGGGTTTGGGAATGCGGAACTTGCTTAAGCCAGCCAGACGCAATCAGGGATGTAAAAATACTACGTAGAAATCAGAATTCTTGGCTCCGCCCCTAGCAACCTGAAAACAAACACCCAAACCAACTTGTGCGGTTTACCTTAGAAAAGCACACGGGAACCCCATGGTAAACAAATACGCCACACCTGACGATTTTTAAAAATTCCAGTTAAGTCTGAGCCGAGTTTAATGTTATTCAACAAAATAAAAACACAACGCGTGTATTTCCCTCTTTCTATTATTGTGTAGTTGAAATTAGATTTACACCACGTGTTTTAGACCTCGGTTAAGTTTAAGTCAAACTGCTTGTGATCCAATTTGCTAATTTCCAAAGCAGCCAAACCTCCAGGTCTCTAGGCGCCTGCACCAGCGGGAACACACAGACCCAAACAGGGCCCCGATAAAGTCCGGTTCTCCCACTTTTACCCCACCCCTGCAATATAGCACTTGAAACTTTTCAAATATATATATATACTATATGGACAAAAGTATTGGGGCACCTACACATTACACTTACAGGAGCTTTTATGACATCCCATTCTAAATCCATAGGCATTAAGATCGAGTTGGTCCCCCTTTGAACCAGCTTCCACTCTTCTGGGAAGATTTTGGAGTGTGTCTTGGAATTTTTGCCCATTCTTCCAGAAGAGCATTTGAGAGGTCAGACACTGATGTTGGACGAGAGGGCCTGGCTCGCAATCTCCGTTCTTATTCATGCCAAAGGTGTTCGATAGGGTTGAGGTCAGGGCTCTGTGCAGGCCAGTCAAGTTCTTCCACACCAAACTCATCCAACCTTGCCTTTATGGACCTTCCTTTGTGCACTGGGGCACAAACCCCAGACTGTTTCCACAAAGTTGGAAGCATAGGATTTTCCAAAATGTCTTGGTAAGCTGAGGCATTAACATTTCCCTTCAGTGAAACTAAGAGGCCTAGGCCAACCCCAGAAAAACAACCCCATAGCATTATCCCTCCTCCATCAAACTTTACAGTTGGAACAATGCAGTCAGGCAAGAAACGTTCTCCTGGCATTTTCCAAACCCAGACTCATCCATCAGACTGCCAGATAGGGAAGCGCGATTCGTCACTCCACAGAACACGTTTCCACTGCTCCAGAGTCCAGTGGCGGCATGCTTTACACCACTCCATCCGACGCTTGGCATTGTGCTTGGTGATGTTAGGCTTGCATACAGCTGTGCGACCATGGAAACCCATCCCATGAAGCTCCCGGCACACAGTTTTTGTGCTGTTGTTAATGCCAGAGGAGGTTTGGAACTCTGCAGTTATTGAGTCAGCAGAGCGTTGGCATTCGTCGACCCCGCTCTGTAACTTTACATGGTCTGCCATTTCGTGGTTGTGGTTCCTATACGCTTCCACTTTGCAATAATACCTAATACCACTTACAGTTGATCGTAGAATATCTAGGAGGGAAGAAATTTCACAAACTGACAACGGTGGCATCCTATTACAGTACCACGCTCAAATTCAGTGAGCTCATTAGAACAACCCATTCTTTCACAAATGTTTGTAAAGGCAGACTGCATGGCTAGGCGCTTGATTTTATACACCTGTGGCAATGGGACTGAATGAAACACCTGAATTCAATGATTAAGAGGTGTGGCCCAATACTTTTGTCCATATAGTGTATTTTTGCATATTTTCTATGTAATGCAAAGTTACCATAGCCTTCCACCAAACCAAGAAATAACACATAAATAACACGATAAATAACACGTTTTAAAATAGGAGTTTTTAGACAGTGGGAGATACAGCAATACAATGAAACATTTTATAGCTACTTGATCAAATTATTATCATGTTGTTGGTACAGTGTACAGCACCAAAAGGGGTATCCTGTTGATCAGTAAAATATTCCCTCTGTGGAGGTGTGTTAAAGGCTGATTTTTTGAGCACGTACATGATTTTTGTGAGCCAAACATCAGGGCTCTGTGTCGCCCTCTAAAGGAGAGATGTCATTTCTATTTTTACCTCTGCATAATGTTTTACATTCTTACACGTCCCGTGGATGGTTCTAGGATGAAAATACTTTATCTTTATCACCAAAAAGACTCACAAAAAAGGAGTACGTAAATAAATTATACATCGATATTTGCATACTGTGTATAACAGCAACGCAGAATTTGAGACTCCACTATGGGAGTCGTGATAAAACATTAATTAATGATTTAATTTTGAACAAACTTCACAACCTTACATCGGCAGGATCCTCTCCACGTTGTTATTTTTTTGTCCAAAGAATAGTCGATACCAACCATGGTTAAATATAAGACACTTAATTTGGCAAAGGGGGTTTTTCCACTGTACAAAGGTCCATTGAAGGCCCAGTTCCCCTGGCCCTCCTACATGTGGGGTCTGAGAACGTCTCGTCCATGATCCTGGGGATCTCACGAAGGAAAAATCTGGGCTTCACCGGGCGGGCCACCACAGAGCTCTCTTTGTGCTGAAACTGTCAAGCACTGGAAATAGAACTTCACAGGGGGGCTCAAAAGACTGCTATTTTTAGACCGTTTGAGTTGGGGTGGTGCGTATTAGGTGCCCGTGGACTCCTCGCATCTCCAGAGCGCTTCACTCTACCCACGGGTTCGGCTTTAACTGTCCAATAGCATTCATCCTATGCCAGTACACCTGATAAATCGGTCCCAGGGAAAAAATTGTTTTTAAATTAACGACTGACCAGTCTGCAGAGAAGGCTGTTACAGTAGACTCACTGTAAGAGTTGCATCTAGGTATGGCTTTTCAATTTGATCACTTTGTTATTAGGTATATGGTGAATTAAAACTAATATTTGTTAGCAATAATCAGAATTTTACAATTAAATCACTGTTTATACTAATTGGACCATTACCTGCCTTATGGATTAAATATTATTTAGTTATAGTTTTATGAGGCAGGAAAAAGAAGAACCTTTTAAGGTCTAAAACAACTGTTACTCATTTCAAGTCATCATTTGTCAGCCAGACAGAGATCTCATCCTCTAACAGAATCACCATGCCTCTCTCCCTTCCTCAATGTGCTTAGTGAACAGATGTCATGTCTGGAACTTTCCAAATTATACTACAGTCTTTTTTAGACTTTGAACGTGTCAGTGTATGATTTATGTCTAGTTTCCTTTGTGAATCTACGTGTCAGTCAATCTAAACTTAGAGTTATGAGAGAAATGAATGGGTCGGGTGGTGGGGGCAGTTTACACAGTCAATCTGAAAGCAGGAACTATGGCCAGAGGTCCCATGCCAGAGCATGGGGGTTTGGGTTTCCCTCCGCAGTATCAAGACCTCAACAGCCCATCCTAGCAGGACTGACACATAGAAACACAAGACACATCAATCAAGAAAGGGGGCCATTTGCCATGTTCCAAGGCCTGATTTATTTGTGCGTTTAGGGGGAATGGCCCCCACCAGACCTAACGCAATAATATTTCAGGCTGATGGTTTTGTGAAATATACAAAGAGCTGAACCGGTGCATCAACATTTTTAAATCATGAATATAAACGAGCATGTGATTTTAATTCCAGCCCCATCCAGACTAAGTGACCATTCTCGTTGGCTGTGGGTGCATGCCATTTACATTAGCATGGAACGAGCCAATTAGCTTTTTGGAGTGTATCCATGATTAAGCTGTTGCTTTGTCCCTCAGGGAAAACAGGACGGTTTTGATGAGAGATTCAGCATGTCTCTATTCACAGGACTCATTTGAACATGAAGGGCAGAGTGAGGGTTGAGTGTGCTTTACCCTCTCCCAACATGAAAGCACCCAGGCTCGCCTCCATCTTCACACCACATGACGAGAGATTAAAGCCGCAAATCACCCCTTCAGCTCATGGCGTAATCTGCTGCATTCATCCTCCCAGGCCCTTGTGGTTAACAGTCAATGAACATGATCAGTTTGGGTTCCACATCCACGTTAGAGCATATTTTACCCTGCGTTCCAGGGGGTCATCGTTCCTAATGCCAGGACACTCTAGGTACTGGCGGGCCAGATTTGGTCTATTGGGGAACCCTGCTCTAGGTGCTTTCTGCCTTGGGAAAGCACACTTCGACCGCACAGATTTTTTATTATTTTGACAAGGAACAATAACCTTTACACTTCTAATATAGTGGGCCCATTGTTCAGCTTAAACCCATGAAAGACTTACACTGCAGCCATGGACAGGTGACCAGAGACTTACACTGCAGCCATGGACAGGTGACCAGAGACTTACACTGCAGCCATGAAGAGGTGACCAGACTTACACTGCAGCAGATGTGTGTCAACACAAGCAGGAGAGTATACCCAGAGGGAAGTGCCCCCAGACCGAGCTCCAAATCCCTGCTGTGATTCACCGCCGTCTACCTTCTCGCCCCCACAGTGCATCTTTTTAAAGGTTTTTATTTTTATTTTTTTAAAAGCTCCAGATTCCTCTTTCAGCTTCTACATGACAATACTTCGGGACAGATGTCCTCACGTGAGTGAATAATGACTCTACACAACATTCTTCACTCTAAAGTCCGTTTTTGGGGGTTTTGGTCAGTTGCACAATTTTTTGGGAAGTTCCGCATTATGATACTAAGACTTGCTCATCAAAAAGTGCCATCTTAAACATATTTAGTTTATAATAAATTGTAAATCTAATTTTTTGTTGTTGTTCTTTTTAGGAAATACATTTATTTTATTTAACGCAATGTGCCAATGCTTTGTAATCTGCCAAGGTAGACTACATTGCTAGAGATTGATTAGACAAGTCTGAACAAGTTCTTAATTCCCTCCTTTTAGCACAGCTGCCAAAATTGGTGGAAACCAGCCAGTTTCAAATCACACACACACACACCTGTACAAATCACACACTCCAAAGCATGAGAGCCACACTTTAGCGGAACAATTCATGTCTGGGCCCACAGCAGCAGCAGATGATGAGGAAAGGCACCACCTGCTGCCGTATCCCCCCCCTCTCCTCCAGTGCCATTAAGGCTTGGATAGACAGACAGGTACTTTATTTATCCCTATGGGGAAACTGCGGAAGAGCTGCCACAGCAGGCAGCCGTTCGTACGCCGCCAAATGATCGAGAACAGGGTTCTTCTGCCTTCGCACGCATGAGAAATAACCTTCCAAAGAAAGCACCCCTGAATCCACCGAATCACAAGTGATTTGTATACAGAGCAAGTCTCAGAGCCAAGCAAATGATTTGAAATGATTTGATTTGGGGACGGTTAGGGTTTTGGAAAAGTTTTTAGAAAACTGCGGGTCAGTCGGAATTAATTTGAGATCGTTTAAATTCATAAAGAGGTTCCAGTCATCCATTCATCATCACTCCAGACAAATGATGAACACCCAACGAGGAACAAATGAAATGAAGAACGTCAGATTAAGATGAGCCGCAGGACCTGGTGGAGCCGTGGAATCACTTAGTAGAGGATCCATCATTGGACTACGGGTGTGCAGCTTTGTCATACAAAGGTCAATTTGACCTTTATATACACACACGTAGCGACCACGGGGGGGGGGGTTTCCTGGAAAAGTCTGAAGATGGATTCACCTGACAGACAAAATGAGATGGAAAATTAGACCAAATTTTCTCACCAATGCTGACTAGCAATTTAAATACCCCCAAAAACAAAACTCTCCCTAAAACAATAATATCCTAGCCTGGGATGCCTGTGGTCATTACAACCAATACCAAAAAAAAAAAAAAGTGTTTGCTCCATTTTCTAAATGATCATACAGTTTACTTTTCTGTGTCATCTTTTAAGTCTCAAAATGATTCCACAACACTTGACATTATATATCCCATAAAAATGGCATTTTAATCGGATCGGTTAACTCTGAAATAATCCCATTGTCTTTGATTAGGGTTTATTCTTCTAGTACTCAGGGCTGATTTCATAAGGAGGTTGCTGACGAGTTAACCTGCTACTCAGCCTAGCCGATACATGGTCGACGTAATTATGTTACAGCTCCTCCGTCTCGTCTACTCAAATCGAGGTATCACTTTGCCCACGTATTTTTATTTTGTTCCTCAATTGAAAACAATATACAGATTTTAAGTGTATACATGTACACAAGCATCTCCCTTAGTCACCATCTCACTGAGCCGCAGTGATTTATTATAACAGCTCAGATTTATAGCGCAATTCCCCGGTCGGTCTATCTAAACACGGAAAACAAGTAGATAAGATTTGTTTTTTTAAACATCGGTGCCAACAATGGCTTCAATAATGATCCAAAAGGTTCGTAGGACAAAATCGCAATTCGTAACCGTGCAATCCGTAATCATGAAATAAACCCGTGAGTTTGAAAACTAATTTGAACTTGTCCATTTCAATCCGTCTGTGGTTTGCATGCGCATTGATTTGACGCGAAGAAACAAATTACGAGTACGAAACCTACTTCACAAACCTTATTTTTTCTTTAGGAACTTTCATTGCCCGAGTCTCCCAGGGTCAGCGATTTCCGAAATTGTCAAGGATTTATCAAACCAATCAAGAAGCCTGAGTGCGTTACTTTATTCTCGCCGTACTCACGTCCTTTTGCCTAAAATCTCTTTTAACCCATCAACCATTCTGTTTTCAAATTGCTTCCGAGTAGTGCAAGCAAGGTTCCCAGCGGATACTCACGAGTCGTTTCTTTAAAAACGGCTAGCACAATACCTGGCAATAAAAATGATGTCTAAACAATTAACCATTTCCAATGGACAATTTAACTGAAACGCATTCTGTTCTGGTGTATTATTTAATTGTTTCAATCAAAGCAACACCGTTTCAAATGCATCCATTTCGGTTGTAGCTGAAGATGTGGACTTGTTTGTTGTTTCGAAAGTTTTTTTTCTTTCATAAAAACAAAACGTCTGGTTTTAAAATAAAAAGTTGGGGTTAATAATGACAACTTGAGTGATGTATGTGTTGGAAATTGAGATCCAACAAAGTAATCGTAAAAATAGCATGCTTAAACTAAATGCCGTAAATCATGCACCCGGACTGATGTTGGGTTCTGTAATTGTCTGCTTCCCGTAAAAAAAAAAAAAAAAACTGAATTCTCTGCTTGTCCTTTTCCGGGAAGACCTAAGCTGCTCCCGCGAGAAAATCGATGCCACTGCGTTTCTATGGAGACAAAACAACAAAGTTAACGCTTCTTCCCGAAGGATCAACCCTCCCAGGATTCCAGAACCATCCAGTATTTTGCGACGCTTAATCGCCAAATATGGGCAAGGAAACGAATCGCAATAGCTTGCATTGCAACGCCAGGAATGCGGACACGCCCTGACGTAATTGTTTTCGCTGCAGGTTTAGTGTCTGCCAATTCAAGAGCCGACGTAAAAATATATATAATGTATAGGGAATATTGCTTTCGAAATATGACGCTGAATGAGACGATTTTCTTATTGAAAAATTAGTTTGTATAAATTTGTATTTATATAGACAATTGTCATGTGTCGTGTAATCGATGCTTTTATTTTTCTGTATGAAATAGGGTGCATGTTGATTTGCTCGTATATCTTTGGTGTTCGACATCGATAATACGGCTCTTATGTATTTTTATTTATAAATGCTTGTATCAAGCTGCTTTGCGGGTTTTATTTTTATTTCATTCAGGGTCGGTGAGAATGGATGGTATTACGTTTAAGAATAAAATGTTCTTGCGTACACGTTCGTTCCCCCCCTTCTTTTTCGTGGGTTCTCTTTAAAACGATCTTAACACATCTAAAAGATAACTTAAATACATCCATATCCTATTTAACAAAGCTGTTTTGTTCACCATCAGCGTACCAATAGATTTGCATCTACAAGACCAGGAACAGGTTAATCGCTATTCTTTGTGGAAACACTTTACGAGGATTATTTCAGTAAGCTGGCACAATTTACACATCCATCAAAATATATAGATTTTTTACCTAGCATAAGAGCCAAAAACTGTATTATTTAAACAGCCATATTTAGTCCATAGAAGCCTTTAATCATATCTAGTCCCTAAGAACTGATTTGTTTCAGACAGGATAGTGATCAGAATAAAGACTCAGTGACTGTTCAGAAACAGCACATCACTTGAAATATATTTAATGATAATATTCATTCATAAGCAATCAATGCTTACTTCTCTTTTCTTGCATTTGACGAACAAGTGAAAACTTGAAGGTAGAAAAATAAACTATATCATAAAATACATCTTGATAAATTATAACACACTAGATGTTTTCATGGAAAACTCCTAAACGATAAAAAAAAAAGAATTACAGTTTGAATTGAGGTATGCAAGTACAGTACATGGATGTATACTCATACACGGTATTTTAGACATTGACATATTAATATCAAAACACAAAACCATACATTTAGCAGCTCCACGGCACAGTAAACGATCTAGCACCAGAAAACTAACAGATAATGCAATTCTCAAATTATATGGCATTTCTCTGCATGCAGTTAATACCAGATCATAACTAATATCGCAGTCAGGGAAATCAAGATCCATGCTTTTAGCTACATCAAAATTAATCTGGAAGAATTTAATACTGGCTTGGTCACAGTAAACATTTCACAGATGCAACAAATCAGGTGTCAAGGCTTGGATCTCAGCCGTGACCTCAGACAAAAACCTTACATTTGATGACATCAGATTCTGCAGTTTGTAGTCAACATACTGTGTCACACTGGCATCCACTTTATAAGGCTAAAAGGGTGGGAGAATTAAGTATATCAACTGCTGAGTCAGCTTTGCCCACTCCACCTTTGCGACCATCCAACCCGTCAGCCAGCAAGTCAAATTCTGGGTAGGTGAACGCGAACGCCGACAAGTAACTGGTACAATTGGGAGTACAGGTCACCACTGGGGTGGTCAGGGACTCCAGGTCACTGGAAACCGATTTGTAGAGGGTTTCCCAGTCTGTTACCCCCAAGGAGCTGCTCAGATCAATGTCTGGGACAGACCGCGCAGTCTCAGCAGAGGTCTTCTCCAGGCCGGGCAGGAGATCATCCAGAGGCTCGTCTTTCATGCCCAGGGAAGGCTCAAGGTCGCTGATGTTGACCTCGGCGCTGGAGCAAAGCAGGATGTTGGAGTTCCCTGATATGGCAGTGCTGGGGAAACTGGAACAGTCCGTGTCCTGCAGGGAGGCGGCCTCGGAGGCAGCGTCCTCAGAGGCAGCGTCCTCTGGAAGCTTGCTGGTTGCCGGAATGGAGAGGGGTTGGGGAGAACCGATACCCTCCTGGAAGATGCAATCCAGATCCTCCACGAGTTTGCATACCGGTTTGTGAGCATCCAAAATAAGCTCCAGTTTCTCCTTCTCCTTCAGGAGGTTGGCCACTTCGGTCTGCAGTGCCGCCTTTTCTTCTTCAAGCTGGTCCGTCTCCTAAAGGAAAAGACAGGGAGTTGGGCACAAACGAGCCTTGTTCACTCAACGCACAGATGCAATGTGATTTGATGCCAGCGAGAAGGCATGGTTTTGCACGGTTTTGCTCACAGCTTGCAGGCTGTCCGTCAGCTCCCTCCGTCTGCTGCGGCACTTTGCGGCAGCCATCTTGTTTCTCTCCCTCCTGATCCGCTTCTTCTCCTCCTCCTCTGGAGAGAGCTGTGGTGTTTTAGCAAAATAATTACGGTTAAGTTCACAACGAATCTATCCCCTTCATCTCCTAATCCTTGACTTCCACCTCCAATCCATCCTTTTATGAAAGTGGCAAAGGCGTCCTAAAGCTGCAGCGCATCTAAAAATAGACCATTGTTGCAGACTCGACATGACCTGAATATAAATTCAGCCACAAAATGAACAGGCAGCGCTGCCAGGAACCAGCTCTCAGAGCGCAGGCACGAAGGTGCTGCACTGTTGGCAGGGTTCAAGGTTTTTTAACCACATCACAAGGCATTTAATTTACGCTGCAGGATTTTCACCAGCAGTACAGATGGATTGCTCCGACAAAAAGAGATTGTTAATTCACCTGCTCAAGCTTCCCCTTCCTGCCACTGGTCGAACCTCTGTTCCCGCCTGCTTTGGGAGCCGCCTGGATGGGGGTCTGCGTCTTGTAGGTCTGTGCTCTGCCCAGAGAAGGGGAGACAGACGTGATCGTGGTCGGCTGGACCATCCACTGCAGATCTGGGGTGGTCGAAATCGCGGTCACTGTTGGAACAAAGGGAGTCCCGGAGACCTTGATGTCCGGAGAGATTTCCTACAAAACAAACTGTCAATCAGTCGCATGTAAAAAGGTTAAATGTGTTAAAATACACATTTTATAGAGCTCAAATATACTGTAATTAACACAGGAACATTTTTGCATTATAAATTTCATTAATACTGCAGGTAACCAGTCATAATTACTTCCCGACAATGTCCTCTAGGAACGACAGATATTACAGAACTGGGCAAATTTAGTAAGATTGCTTTGGGACATCTTTTTAGAGTTGGATATACAACTTTAAAATATGCGATGTCACAATTTGCTTTAAAGGGTTGCCTTTTTATACCTTCTTTAAATATTTTAAATAAACCGAAAATAGCCACCCTCCCGATCAATATCCAGCTTTATAATTGTTGCTGACGTCTACGCTGACGCAAGACTGCCGAGGAGTCTCCTGAATGATTTTATTTTCCTCAATGAGCCGCTGTGCCAACACACAGCGTCTTTAGAGAGATCGCTGGAGCCAACGAGATACCTACGCTCTTCGTGATTTAGCTTAAAATATGTGGTTAGTGTTTTGCCATAATGTGGTTTTCAACCACAGTCCTGCGGTCATATTTCCAATAAAAGGAATGTTGTCGTTGAGTTTCTTCTAAGTAACGTAAATAAAAGTAAACTGAATTCGCCAACCATTCTCTGCCCCCGCTTATTGATGTCCACGAAGACTACTCTAAGGCAGTATCCAAAAATTTTCAAAATTCCTTTCCCAAGCTGTAAATAGACTTAACTCAGGAATATCTTGCAATTCACGTTGTCATTACATAAATCTACGACAACGTAACAAACATTGCAAGCTAATTAAGACACAATAATTTACAAAGTCAACAGGCACGGATCAGCCATAACTAACTGTAGTTAGGAGGCGAATGGTACAGATCAGATTTGTTGTGGGTTGTCATAATAAGATTACTGGGCAATCATCGACATGACCATGATAATGAATTCGTACCTGTGTGTTTTCAATCGGAGAGGCAGAGGCGCTGGAAAACGAATCAGAGGGCGACTGCTGGTAGTACGTAAGGGTGTCCCCGACAGGAGATGCAGTACTGCAGCGAGACGAAGAATCGTAGTCGGTGTTTAAATTTGGAAACATTTTCCACACAAGATTGGAACAAGCCGTTGAAATTCAAAAACAATCGCCTTTAAGTCTTTCAAGGGGCAAATTGTAGATGGTAACACGTTTCTCCGCGTAACGCCTCCAACCAGGTTTATTAACCTGGTAACTGGAAGATTAGTTTGCAAGCTCCTCCTTTTATACTGTGCTAGATTTTTATGAATGAAATCTTTGCGCTAAGGCTGTACCATTTCCTCGAGGGGGAGCAGGTTGGGGGGGGGGGGTGCTTAATATGAGCGCTGTTTTCTTATTTGAAGAATAGTACGACAAAACACGATACTGTTTACTTGATAAACCTGCGTATGTATTTAAATACAATTGCGCAGTTTAAAGATCATCGTTAAATGTTATCTAAACCTCCCCCTTTCCGAATATGAAAAGTGTGACCATGGTCACGTGAAGGACGTCAGTTCTGAGATACAGTATTTACAGATGTTACACCCACGCTCACAACATAATTTTTTTTATTTAAAACGCTTCTTATTTTAAAAAGCTGAGGAAAATGGATCCCTGTTCTAAGTGAGATATCGTGTAGCGCACATATTATAGGCTATAGCATATTTATTTGTTAACTTAAATGCTTGCAGATATACAGTATTGTTGACAGTAAAATTCTGATGGTCAGATCAGTTTTTCTTGGCAAATGAAATAAATATGAACAAGGCGGGATCAAAAAAAATTGCAACAACAAAAAAAAAACGTGATTCCTACGCTAAAAAAATTGTGAAATTGTTCGACATTAAATATAAATGGAAGGATCTCAAAAATGCATTTTCATATATATATATATATATATATTCCCGCCATTCATTATTTTACTTCTGAACTGAATGAAACACGTTCCTTAATACAAGAATCAACTAAAGTAATAGGCCACTCAAACGTATTCGCCAAAATTGTAATAGCGACAAAAGAACAATCTAAAAATGGCATGTTCGAGAGCAAGTGACCATTGGGGTTTTTAGAGCCTCCCAGATTTGAATTTTGTGAACAACTGTCCGTTTTCTGCCCTCTCTAATTCTCACTTCATTATCTCATCTTGGGCGCATGTTGGCCCGCCTAGACAATTATCTTCAACAAATTGCAAAGAATGGAGCCGCATAAACTGGCCATTGAGCGGAGAGCACATTACACCATATAAGTACATCCTGTTCACGTGGTTTCAAGTTGCCGGGAATTGCAGTAAGTAGTTGTCACAGGAACTTTATAGGATATTTTGGAATACGGGGGTCACACAGCAATCAGTAATGAAATTATAAACCTCATCGTCACATTTTTGTATTTAGTAGAGAGAAAACCACTGTATTGATCAGTTGTAGGCTACATACACAAATACATATTTTTTAAAATAAGAACCATTACCGGCACCCATAACGTGCAGTTATATTAATTTTAACTTTGGGGGTATTGCTATAAAACACAGTTCACTCGTTAGATGCTATATCCCATATACATTCATGTCGTTTTTCTATAAATTAGGGAAAATGTGATAGTTATAGGCATATTAATATACAGAGATTGGCAGGTACACTATGCAAATAAACTTGAACTTCTGTTGCTGGCGTCGATAACAATAACTGTCTGAATGGAAGGCTATCAAGTTTAAAGAACCGTGTCTCGGAAGTTATGTTATTCTGTGGGACAGAGAGCAATATTTATATAGCTACATTTTAGACCTAACACAGCTAAGTCGACCGTCACTAAAACAAGTGGAGAAATCTCCAGACAATGCAAACGTTTCAAATTAATTTAGAATTGATATTTAGATTATCCGTAATAATCACTGGACTTTTAAACTGGGGAGAGGCACCATTTATTTGAGCAAGGTCTGGACAGTAAAGACCTAGCGAAAAACTCAGGGTTCAGGTAAGCTTGCGTAATGGTGTATGTTCCACATTCGCAGTAGACTAAAAACGATGTGTTTATCTGCACAGTTTCTTGCAATAAAAAAACTTTTAATCCGTAGTTTCTTGTAGGATATTCACTGTTTTCAACTGTACGCATGGCATGTAAAATCATTTCATACAAATGAAATAGTATACATTTCACTTTGCCCCGCCCTAAGATTGTACGTTCCGACGTCCAAACGGTCACTGAACGTCACTGACGTGATGGAGGCGTTACCAGGACGACGTCGTATGTTTGGAATAAACACAAGAAATCAGAGAAGCCGTATGCCCATATTTCACGGGTACAACAACAGTTCCCCTTTTGAAACATCAACACACACGTTTCTGGTAACGAGTTGCTAGTTTAACCGTTACGAAGTTAACACGCGAGTAGTTAGCTAGTACCTGACTTATAAAGTATAGCCGGTTTATTAAATCCTTCATCCTTCACCCTTCACCCACTTCTAATACATGACTAAAACAAACTCTATGGACCTTTACAATTGCTGAAAATATTAGTTCACTGCCTCGTATTACCGTTTTCTGGTTTCCATTTTCGTTAGTCATTTGTTAAAAGGTGACTGTCAGTATGAGCTACGGAAAAGATATATATATATACCAATTTATTAAATTTAAGCTGCGCAACTGTTTACATACTGACCACAAATTAATTTTTATAATAAAAAATGCTTTGAGCAGTTGCAGTGACATAATTGATTTTGAATTTCATAAGCGCCTTAAATAAACAAGTTTAGAAAAAAAGTAGGGAACACCCCGTCAGCGCACTTCTTGAGGTGGATCAAGCCTGTTCTTCAATAGACACGCCCTACTTCTTAAGTCCTGTCAGGCACCAACACCGCCTAGGGTTAATGTACCTGTATTTGTTTTGATAGGCGGGGCAAGGGTGTTTTGGATTTAGTTCAAGATATAGCCATTGTCAAAACGAATGAAGAAACATAGAACATTTGCAACGCCCACCCTTTCATGCACCCACGCTTTTTTCCCCTTCTATATATGGGTTCTTACGTGTATAGTATGTCAGCCAATTACGGGAGACCTACGCTCAGTTTCTGTGGCTCCGTACAGTTCCCATCAGTGAACCGCCCATTTCACAGGATGCATTCCATATACGGATAATTACGTGTTGGGATACCCTATTCTGGAACATACTATGTTGGCAAGAGGGGTAATTTTCGATTAAGAACGCTGATTAATTAAATTTTTTAAACAAATTTACATTCTTTTTACAAAATATTATGATTTATAGTTCGCAATATATTAGCTATTCAAAAATAAAATATAGCTTTCAAAACATTAAGTAAAAGGCACTCCGTTGTATTCTGTTTATGTGTCTTTCGCTCCTGTCGCTCATTTAGAACTTTTTGTCTTTTTTTTCACGTGAGACGAGCACTATAAATATCACGTAACTGTACTACAGGGCAGTTCACTTTGAACGAATACAGGAACGATACCGATCTTAAGGCGGAGGTCTATTTAAGCGTTTTAACTGATAGTCGATTTAGAGCGATAACTGGAAAAGGACAACTTTAACAGCTGAAGTCCTCGAATTATTCTCTGAACGAGCTACTTTACCTCGGATTGTTATTACGATGATGTACACCGGTTACACGGAGGGCGACTCTTCTTCCCGCTGCAGTACCGCTTCCCCAGCAGACGAAAACCTTACTTATTACCCATCTCCTTCGGGATCATATTCCAGTTTAGGGTCTCCCATCAATCAATCTCAGGTAAGATATTTGCTAATATGAATAGTCAACATGAGCTTGTCTATGTATAATTTCTCAGAATGCGTGTTTACGCCCTACAAATATAATTTTACCTACGCATGCTTTCAGATATAACGTGTACATTATACCCCCCCCCCCCCGAAATTTTCTATGTAATATAGTAAGTACTTGAACAGTGGTCTTGAAAGCCGAGTCGCTCCCTTTCACGTTTGTTAGAAGTATTTAAAACTACGCGAAACTACTGCGTTTTCTCATTTGTTTGCGAAAATATTCGGGGTTCCCCTGGACTCGCATCACTCGAAGTTCCTAATTCATTCAGGGAACTCCGGGAGTAAAGTTTCGCGTCATAATTAGCATCACCGAGTTGCATTTAAATGCTTTTATTACTTAAGACCAGTATGCATGTAACCGCCTCAAACATACATTGCTAAAACGCACTAATCAGGCGCCCTGACGCTGCCAAGCGAATCGCATTTCACCGTTATAACTCTTGACATATTTTTGTATGTGTTTTCTTCTCTACAGGATTTTGCTGATCTCTCTGCAAGTGCCTCGTTCATCCCGACTGTCACAGCAATCTCCACTGCTCCAGACTTGCAGTGGATGGTCCAGCCCACCACCATGTTCTCAGTGGCACCTTCCCAGAACAGACTGCATCCATACAGTGGTCAAGGTTCAAGTCCTACATACAACAGGGCGGGGACCATCAAGTCTGCGGTGGCCAAAGGCACGTCTGAAAGGAGGAGCAGAATTTCACAGGTAATTCCACACCTTTGCGTCATTGTAATAATGCCTTGGCAATGTCTCAACGTGAAAACTTAGTCTTTACTAAGCTGCTGCCCATAAAGCTTTATGCAGCATCAATGTTCGCTGAAATGCCTGCAGTCCAATGGATTCCAGTGGAGGATAGGTTAAGTAATTACTGATGCACCATGCCTAAATGAAGTGTCTTGTGTTTTACAGCTTTCTCCTGAAGAAGAGGAAAAGAGGAAGGTCCGCAGAGAGAGAAATAAGATGGCAGCGGCAAAGTGCCGCAACAGGAGAAGGGAACTCACAGACACCCTGCAGGCTGTAAGTATTTCTCAGATATAGATGCCACTTTGGCTTCTACAAAGTAGAACTGTACCGCATTGTTAACGAATCTCCAATAAATGATTTACCTTCCCTCCCCAAAGGAAACCGACAGTTTGGAAGATATGAAATCAAGTTTTCAGAATGAAATTGACAATCTGATGAAAGAGAAGGAGAGACTGGAGTTCATCCTGGCTGCTCACAAGCCGGCTTGCAAGATCCCTGCAGACTTGGAAATGGGCTTTCCAGAGACGTCCGTCTCTCCTGCACACAGCCTTTGCAGTGAACCAACATCTCAGACCACAAGCACCATTCTTGCAGCTTCCACCTTAGAGTCTTCAACAGTCTCTCCCAAGCCAACCATGTTCTCGTCTGGCCCTGTCACTTTAGACAAAATGTCAGACCTGAACAGTTCCTTGGAGGTGTCATTGGACTTGCTGGAGTCCCTGAAGAAAACCACAGAGGAAGCGTCACGATCAGTTCCTGATATGGACTTTTCCAGCTCCTTCTACACACCAGACTGGGAACCCCTCTACACACCTTCCACGGCAGACTTTGAGCCCTTGTGCACCCCCATGGTGACCTGCACCCCGGCCTACACAACATACACGTCTTCCTTCGCCTTCACCTACCCTGGGGAGGAGTCCAAGACAACCTGTGGGGTGGCCCACAGAAGGGGCAGCAGCAACGACCAGTCATCTGACTCCCTCCGCTCTCCAACCCTGCTTGCCTTATGAGGGGATGTGTTGATGAACTTCCTCGCCACACATTTCGCATAAAAACAGGGAAAACGGATCCCAGGGCTATGGCATGGACCTACCAGAAACTTCTTTAAAAACCTTTCAATTTCAATATTGACCATTATTGCCTCAACTGTGTAGCAAAAAACATTAACATGTTTTCCACATAATGTATTACTGTTTTATGAAGCATGCATAATCACGCCAGAAATAGTAAACCATTTAGGTTCTTGTTCTCTTGGTGCTAGCTAGATATTAAAGCTCTACTAGTGACTGGCTAAACATGTGCTCATGGAAATATTGATAATCCAACGACTGTATTGATGGTTTATTATTGGTTGACTGAATATATGCATACTGTAAACTGACATTTATAAATGGCGTGATTTGTCTAACCATGGTCTACAGGTGGTCTGAGTCAAAATATGGAGGCAGTTTTCTGTGAAAACGTATTGTGTTTAAATGTATTTAACCTTCCAGGTATTTATATTTTAATTTAATTTTTCTAGAGTTTGGAAATGCTTGTCTAAATCAAAAATATTATTTGTTCAGTGGGTATAAGCGACAATAAATAACTAAACAAATGTAATATGTTTGCATGTGGCTATTAATTACTACTTGGAGAGTTCAAAAGGACTATAGATACAAAATTATGGTCCTTTTCACAAATACAAACCAGAAATAAAGCGGGGAAGTGGAAGACGGGACAGACTGCTCTTTAGTTTCGTTTCATTGTCCTGGATACCCATTTCCTTACGTAAAAATAAATCAAAAATACCTGTTGCTGTTGGAAATAAAGAAAACATTGCGATAACGCCAATTAACCGAACTTCATAACACTGTTCAGTTGTTCCGTCTCCATGGCTGACGAAAAACGTCACATAGACATCGTATTTTTTTCTCAGTTTGTTTTACGTAACCTCGCAACGCTAGCGCCATGACGTCGACTTCCCAGCCCATATATAGATGTACCTTTTAACTGGAAATTTCTAGAAATATGAGACGCTCTAATTTAGTGTGTGCGTAGAGAGGTTAAAAGCAAACCGTAGCGGCCATTTTCAATTAATTTGTAGGATTGAGTTGCTATGCAACCAAGATAACAGAAGTTATGTTTTCATTAGGAGGATACTGTAACAAGAAGATCAGAGGTTTCATGTATTTTCTTCATAGTTGCATTTGAGGCAGAATTATTTATAAAACTTTGCAACGCATTTCTGGAGCCAAAACGGGCAACTGTAAATGACGAATTATACCCACTGTACGTTTATTTACATAACACATCATGTATTTTAAAACTTAATCACAACCAATTATTTGGCCAACTCTGCTTCAACCATGCTGTTTTTGGATAATGTTCCTGTTTTAAGTTTCTGAGGCTCCATGGCAAATGTAGGAGGTATTTTGACGAAATTCCTGACTAGTCCATTCAAGTCAGCTATGCGTTGATGCTCATGTAATCATGATCAAGTCTAAATAGTAGATTTAAAAATACTTTAATGCCATTCTGAAATGCGAGGGGGCATCTGATCCAAAATGACCATCTCGCTACACCATGGTCTTTCTGTCACCTGCTGTGAGCCATTTGGGAACTCATTTTTGTAATCATTGCTATTAACAGATGTAATCAATGTAAGAGGTGTTTTGTCAGTCTCCTGAGAGGACGTTTGGTGGGGGGGGGTTGTGCGGACGTGATGATGATTTTATGCATCTGTGCAGTCCTTAGGTGGGTAAGAGGTTGCTTTTTAAAGAGCAAAGTCGTGTTGTCTGAATTATTGATACTCCTCCACGTCATCGTCTCACCGATATTCTGCCGGTAAGATGGTCTGCATACAGCTAAAAGCATTCAGTGAGTATTTTCTGAGGGTGCAAAAGTACAAGTCTATATACATGAAAGCAATTACAAAGTTGTAGAACTTCTTTAATGAAAAGTGGAAAATTCACTGTCATATTTCTTTTTTTTCTAACATTAGGGTGAAAACTCAGGGTGTCCTTTTAGTTTAGAGTTCAGTGAAGATTGAAAAAAGATATTTCTGCATTACAGCCATATTCCTTTTTGAATAGTTTTATATCTATAATTTCTGCCCTTTATATAGCATACAGAAAATAGTCAGCATTTTCTAAAAAATTATATTATCCAAAAGGACTAGGGATTAAGATTTGCATTTTATGGAGTTATTTATTGAACTACAGTACAATATACTTATGAGCAACGGCAACGGCAACGTGTTGGCACTTATGTACCGCACATCTGGTTAACAGTTGAATCAGATCCCAGAATTGAAGCCAAGGAAGTTGTTGAAATTGTAGTAATCTGCATGCTAGGACAAAGAGCCCACAGACAAACCTTGCTGTGTCACCATCAATGAAACGGACCAGGCACAGACCGAATGCTTCTTGCCATGCAGTTTCTCCAACTCACCTGCACACGTTCATTTCGGGTCAACCATGTCGTTTTTCGCTGGAACGTTTTTCAAAGGGTGGCCGTTTACTCAATGGCCTGACACAGGATGTGCGTAGTGTACACATTCGTATCATAGAGGAGGTTGGGACAGTTACAATAAAAAGAGAGTTTCAAATGTGACATCAAGCGCTCTTGCAAATCACACTTCTAGAGATACGATATCAGAGACACACCTTTTTACACAATATGGCCCTGAACATGCTGACCTCAGACTGCTTTCATGTCTTTATTGTTAAGGAATATTACTGCACTTAACACGCCGGAAGGAAAAAGCGACACATTCATCCAATACCAAAATGAATGCTTTATTTTGTTAGCAAACACTGCAGGATGTGGTCATACATATTTCATCCTTTCATAAAAGTAAACAGCAACTTACGATTTCCCCCCTCAGCGAAAACATGAGGCACGTAATAGTACCTCTATTAATACCACTTGCCAGCCTCTGGGAGTCGGGACAGGGGAAGAGCGGCAGAAATAGCAGGTGCCGGTACCTCCTTTTAACATCAGCATCATCGCCAGTAAAATTAGAACACAGTGACGCCAACCTGCGTCTGCACTCGGACCCAGGGGAGGAAGCAGGCAGACAGGAGACAAAGGGAGAAAAATGAGGAGAGACTCCTGCCTTCAACTCGGGTGAGGGAACTACGACTTTACTTGGAGAACATCCATCCCTTGGGCAGAATTCTCACACCTTTAAGCAGTAGTGAAGTACATTGGATGACATGATAACACCTGACACTTGTAATAGCGAAATGCTGCAGTTTGCATTCATAATTTAGATCGGTCAGATGCGTTGTGCAGGTTGGACATAAAGTGACGTACCTAATACACATAATTTGTCAATTGTGGGATAATGCAAATAGTTACATAACAATCATAAATGTGTAGTGTGACTTCGGCCACCACATCAGCAGGAAACGGCGCCCTGTTCACTGATTGTGCTCAGAAATTAATCTGACATTCTGGGTTAATGAACCTCCGGCACTGTGCTACCCAGCAGGTTGGAGGAAAGGTGATAGACTATACATTTGTGCAAGTGTTTCGCCTCGCCTCAGGGTTCTCAAGAGGGACGTTTCCCTGGCAACAGGACAGCTCTGCTTCACGTAACTGGGTGATTCCCGCCCCAGTGACAAACAAATAACAGTCTGTTTTTAGTGACTAAAAATAACCCCATTAGAAGTGTTGACCAATAAAACGCTATGGACGAGCAGCTGTCCATTTGGTGAAGAAAAGGAACTCAGTGGTATGGGGCTTCACGCATCATTAGGTGAGGACAATCAGGACTTCGGTGGTCGCACTTTATTTAGTATTCCCAGTGAAAGCCGTACGTCTTTTTTTAATGGGATCAAATTTTGCAATATGTACGTTGGTAGCATGAGCACAATGCCATAAATTGGAAAATCCCAGAGAGAAAACATTTTCATTTACCATTGCAAACACAAAGGCAGCAGATCAAAAATGAAAAATTGCTGTGCATGGCTTGCATTATAAATTCACCTTCTTGCATGAGACCAGCAAAGAATACACTTAACTAAATCTTGCATGTCACGAAGGCATTTGCTCTTAGGTGAAATCACAAGACAAGCTGCCCTACCCTCATTTGTCCACAAAAAGACATGTGTGCATGTGTGTTGAACCTGGTGCACACGATGCAGCTTTTCTGTCCAAGATTTAATCACAATGCTTCAGTCAACAGCGGTCTGTGGACACTGGGGAGAGGAGGAAGTCACCTGGAACCGGTCTAATCCCCAGGCCTCAGGTGAAGTGCAGTGCCCACGCAGTGAAGGGCCAAAGCCTACAAAGTTTTAATCTTCCAATGATTCCACTTTGTGTCCACACAATCGGCCATTCATGACAAGCATATCCTGAAAACAGGCTTCCCTAACGGAAGTTTCTGTAACAGGTAGAACAGAAAGTACTGTTTAAAGTAATCATTTTATTATTTGTATTAAGTGTAAATGATCGCCAGGGCTTGAACTAAACGGAACATTACCGAAGCAAAGCATTATAATAACACATTGCAAAGAGTTTATGCTGAACGTAGCATCCAACCACCTTTTGAAGTAGAGAAAGATTGCCTTTTCTCCAATTCCTGTTTTAAAATATTCGGAAATGTGACGAATGTTACAGATACACAAACAGGTCTGGGCTAAAAATCACTCGTGTAACAACATCAATTCCCCATATTTTTCATTTGCATATTCTTATATAAAGGCATTTCTCCTCCCTGTCAGGGATAGCGCTCTTCTTATTTTACAGTGCTGGTCGAGAAAAGCCGTTTACTTAGCATTACGCGGCACTCACAGTGATCGTTGTCGTATCCGGCTTCCAGTAGCCATGTCTCGGTTGAGTGCGATATTGCTTCTCCCGGTTCTCTTTGAGTCGGCCTTTTCTATATCCTTTTATCTGCCGGTGAATTCCCGCAAATGTATGCGGGAAGAGATACACAAAGACGTGCTGGTCACCGGGGAGTACGACGTTAGCGAACAGCCAAACACTAAAACCAATCTTAAGGTGAGTCCATCTCGGGACGCTGACGTAATAATTACCGATAATAAGAGAAGGCCTCCGATATAATCGCTCGGAGACAGAGAACAACGATATCATAAACATTTTGCACAGATCAGTTCTGCACAAGTAGCACTGAAATGTATTCGATTAAAAGAATTAAAGATATGTGGGCCACAGAGGTTTTAAAAAGCCACTTCCTGGTTGTCAAGTCCTTAGGAATCTTGCTTGTTAGTACTTATTTTAAATTTTTTTAATAAGAAGCGTGAATATGAAATGCACATTCTAGTTGTATATCTATGTAACGGCAAAACCTTCTTGAGGCGTTGACGAAAACCCATTAATTTACAAGGTTACACGTCATTTAAAACGCTCCAGTCACGCCCAGGTACACGAACTCTACGACCTCGATTTTCGCCGGTAAACGCAAGGTTCCAATTCTGCGGCTGGACAGTAATAATCATAAATTAATTTTGCATGAGATATTCTTAAATGCCTTCAATCATCTTCTTCCCCTTTTGGCGGCAATGTCAATAGGACAAAAATATGACAAAAGTTAAATATTTTATGTTATATAAAATATTTATAAATTGTAATACAATTTTATTTTTTAAATGCACGAAGAATATTGACATGTTAGATGTTTTACCGAAAGCATTGGCTTAACGAGAAAACTCGTTTACTTAGACAATAGTAATTTTTTCTGCTGTTTGATTCCCGTTTCTTTTTCTAACTTGCTCATTAGATAACAGATTCATCGGGCCACATCTTGTACTCAAAAGAAGATGCTTCTAAGGGGAAATTTGCCTTCACAACGGAAGACAATGACATGTTTGAAGTTTGCTTTGAAAGTAAATCTCCAATGGGTGAGTCGAATCTGCTTACACATTTACGCTTAAGTGTTTATAGCAATTAAGTAGTAGAAACAGGCTAGTAATTTTCATAATTTCACCAAGGACATTAGAATAAGCAAGTGCACACGCGCGCGCGCGCACACACACAGACACACACACACACACAGACACACGCGCGCACACACACACACACACATTTCTCGTATTTGTCCCTCTACAAGGGGCTGTCCGTGAGGTCAGAGTTGTGTGCACGCAAATGGGGGCGGGGTAGGGGGCGGGGTGGTTGGTGTCGGGGAATGTGCAGCGGGTGCTAGATCTGGAGGTGGGAGGGGGGAGTGGTGGTGATTTCCCAGAATGTTTGGCTCCCTCACAATAAGTCTTTTGATTCCGGGTTCCAGGAACTGGACGGGTCCCGGACCATCTGGTCAATTTGGACATGAAGCACGGTGTGGAGGCAAAGAATTATGAGGAGGTAAGTGACTGAACCACAGTGGGTCGAGACCGCTGCCAGCCGAGGCTTTGGAGGGGAGGGGAGGGGTGGTTTGCTCTGTCTTAAATTTGTTTCCCGGCTAGGGGAATGATGGGCAAAACTACCCAGAGCTCTGAACGTTTCTGCATGCCGTTCACTGACAAGCCCCCCCAACCCCCTCCATTCATTAGATTAGGCATTAGTTAAGGACTCTTGCTACATGGCAGGATATGAGTTTGTATTAACATGCCACCTAATAATACCAGTGCCAGACTGGAAGCAGTGTATATCAGAATTTTTTTTTTTTTTTTTTGTTCATGGTAGATCAGACTTTTAGGGCAAATTGAACTTTAAAATTTGATTATTACATTTTCCTGTAATTATTTAAACATTTGGTTTCAATTGCTTAATTTCCTTTTCAATCAAAATCAAAAATGGCAAAATGCTGTATAAAATTCCATTATGCGGGCTTCTCAAGTGGCTAAGTTGGTAAGGGCCTAGCCCTGGAACTGGCAGGTTTAAATCCAGCTGAAGCTGACTTGGAGAGCACAGCAGTGGCGCACGCAACTGACCGTGCCCCACCCGAGCCCAGATCAGCGGGGTTTCTCTCGACTTGTTGCTAATGAGTCTCGTCTCTCTGCTCCAGTTGGCTTGCCCCGAGTTGGCCGCAGGGAGTGAGAGATGGGTAACTGGGGGGTAACTGGATTGGAGGAGACGAATCGAACTTCCTCACCCACTTCTTGGCGATTCGAAATAATCGCTTGAAAAAATAAATTTAATATACAGTACTGTGCAAAAGTCTTTGGCAGCCTAGCTTTTTAACATGAATGTAGTCTTTGGTGTTTGTTTTTTGTCAGTAGTTCTAGTGTGTCAGTAGAAAAAAATAAGTTTTATCATACCTAAGAGAATTAAGTTTGAAAGGTAAAGGGTAGTCACACCAAATAATCTTTTTTTAGTTTTTTTTGTTTGTGTTTTTACCGTTTACTGCCCTTAATAGTAATTATTTTATATTTAGAAACTTTTCGCTTCATTATTTTTGAAGGCCTCTCTGCTTTACAGAATTTCTATTTTATTTAATTTTTTGTGCCTAAGACTTTTGCACAGTACTGTATATTTATACTTTGTGCAACCTCTATTAGTCTAATAGTTTTCCAGACACTGATATTTACCCAGATTGACCTTTTGGCAGTCTGGTTGTCAGCCCTCAGAGAGATTGGTAAACTTTCCTGTGGTGCCACGGGTTTTTTCTGACTTAATTGAAGCCGACAGTATTTCCCCTTGGGAAAAGCTAAACGAGAGACACAGAGACACATTGGTTAGGACATGATTGGGTACGTGCAGACGGTCCCGTGAAACTGCAGGTATGTCTTTTTTCCAGGGGACTCCTGGCATGAGAGTGCCCACATACCCCAGGCTGCGTGTATTAGGGTGTAGGGGAGTGTGCTTGCTGCCATGAAACGGGCCGCTGGCTTGGAATCCCATTAAGTGATTCTCTGCCTGTCTGCTTGTCTTGTCATTGGCCCTTTGAGTCAATTTAATTGATTCTTCCAGTCTCTGGAGCTGGAGGCCCAGGCTCACGCTTAGAACCTCCTGCGCATGTGCATGTTCTGGGGTGGGGGGCAGTCTACATACCAGACAAATTGTGTTAGCGGTGTCCACTTGCAGCAGCTGCATGTCTGGCTCCTGTCGGTGTCACTAACAACACTGACATCTACTGGAGGGAGTTGGTCATGGCAGCACACAGAGCTCATGCAGGAGGTTTACCATCCAGTTCTACTTTGGTAACCTCACGCAGTTTCACTGGACTGTGCCAGCAAATGTACCCATGTATGGCGTTGTTTACTGAGACCTCTCTTGTGGAGAATAAGAATGGTAAATTTGAGAAGTTCTCCTCTTCTTCTCCTCCACGTAGATTGCTAAGGTGGAGAAGTTGAAGCCCCTGGAAGTTGAGCTCCGAAGGCTGGAGGACCTCTCAGAGTCCATCGTCAACGACTTTGCCTACATGAAGAAGCGAGAGGAGGAGATGAGGGACACCAACGGTAAGGGCTGCAGCCCAGGTGCTGGGAGAGTTTCAACCAAAGATCATTTTGTGGTTTGTTTTTAGCAGAGTATGGGCAGCCAAGAGCGTAGCGGTTAAGATTTTGGGCACACTACAGTGATTTTGGGCACACTACTGAGCAAACTCGGGTAACTCGAACTGGTTCAGAAGAAGCAGCAACACTTTCTAATAGGGGAACACCAATAAACGACCATACGTTGACGCATCACTGTGTTATAAAATCTGGTAAATCGGACAGGATTCCTGTTCCCGTCCCGTGTGCTCTGGATAAGAGCATCGGCGTGCATTCCCCGCCTGACTTTGCGTGTCCGTTTCCACCTGCAGAGTCCACAAACACGCGCGTTCTGTACTTCAGCATCTTCTCCATGTGCTGCCTGATCGGACTGGCCACCTGGCAGGTGTTCTACCTGCGCCGCTTCTTCAAGGCGAAGAAACTCATAGAGTAAACCGGTTCCTGTTTGGCAAGGGCACCATCGACCACGTGGCCCAAAGGAAACGCGATCCAGAGCGGCGCTGGGGTGGGGGTGCGGGTGCGGTTTTAATTTGGGAAAATGAATTTAAGGGATTATAGCAGAGCTGGTATAAATATTGTTCATTTAGGGTTTTACTGCTAAATGCTTTTAATTTATTTCACCCTTGTTGCTCTTCTCCATAAGCATTATGGTAGCTTTTTTTCCCTGCAGTTGTGGCTTGATTTTTGGATTTGTGCATGCTGTTTTCAGAATTGCCACAATGAAGACGTATTTCAGGGTTTTTGAAGGTCATCCACGATGTCATCTTTCAGACTCGGTTCAGTGTTTTTATTAAAGGGTTAGGGTAAAACGTGTACAAAGAACTTATAGTATGACTCAACTATTCATGGAGGCAGTGGTGGTGACCTGAATGGCCTTTTGTATAAAATGCACCCGCACCCCCACTCAGTTTTATGAGACGAGATATGCACCATATGCCACATCGAGCTATAGGTCCCAGCTTAAACTATGACGCCCCGCCCCCCAATTGTTACAAGTAAGTTGAAACGCTACAAATATCTCCTGTAAAACTATACTCGCAGAAAATTACGACGCCTGGCTTTGGTTGCATTAAGACAAAGGATGTTAACACAGGATGTACTAATGTGCGTGTCTACCATCAGCCAGGTTAACTTGCGGCACTCCATACAACCGTCTACTATGCTGTGTGCGGAGTAGAAATCGATCCAAAATCGTACAGCCATGCTGAAGAACACTGGCAACTCCCTCTTTTAATGTGTAGAATAAATAACCATGATGCGTAATATATTGTAGGTTTGTGGTTCGTTTTTTTTTTTTTTCATTACAGCTTTTTAAACCCCCGCCGTCTCCATTAATATGTCCTGCGGGTAATTAGTAATTATATACATCTTAAAACATGATTGTCCCTGGTTATGGATTCAGTTTGTTTTTGGCTGTTTTACAAAATAAAGTTTGAAATACATGTTTTGTCTACTGGTCATTAATTCCTTACCATTAGTGACGTCCTCTTCGTAAAGTGATAAAACTTATTTTAAACCATACGAATATATCACAATTTATGCACAGTTGGCTAGCGCAGTTCCGAAAAACGAATTAATATCAGTTGTTGTCTCAGAAATTTCGAAGTATCTTTCAGCTTGGTGCAGCTTTGGCAAGTAAATAGTTCTGTGTAAACCGGAAATGTAACTGTCGGTGTTTCGACTAGCATCATAGTGCTTCCGGGTAATGTTGTAACGCTTCTTTTAGAAAGAGACGCCTGCTGTCGCCGTAGCATCAGCTTGAAAAACATGCCAGTGACCGATAAGGAAACCGACCTCTCCGAGCGAACGGAGGCCTTTCTAGCTGAACTTAAACGGGGTGGAAGCGGGACAGGACCACATCGTGGTTCGGGAGAAACTGCCAGAGAGACCGTAGCCTTACTTCGTAGGATAACCGCGCAGGCACGATGGGGCAGCGCAGGTCAGAACATTGAGAGTTGCTTGCTTCCACCAACACGGTAAAACTATTCAGTCGTTAGGACTGATTAGCTAGTTGGATACATGGTGTGTTGTTTTTCAATTGTTGACGTTTTTTTATTTACCACCTACTCTCCCAGCTGACAGCACAGTTTGCGTCATTAGCACGTATAATTACGCCTACATCTGGTTAAGTGGATATCGCTGCGTTCTTATACATTTGCTGTAGGCGATCTTATGGAAATCGTGCGCAAGGAGGGGAGGAGAATGACAGCGGCGCAGCCTTCGGAGACCACGGTGGGGAACATGGTGCGGAGGGTACTGAAGATCATCAGAGAAGAGTACGCCAGGTGAGGGGCGCTCTTGTACCTGGGGGGGGTTGAACACTCGAACACTCGAACACGCTCCCAAACCCACGCGCTGAATAAAAAAGAATCTCGCGCTACACTGTTGACACTGAACCCTACAGTTGTGCGTCAGAGCGCTCACGTACGTCATGTTGAGTGGGCTCCTAGGTGATGCAATAGGAATCCTTAACCCAGCGAAAGGAAGACACACAATGTAAGGTAAATTAAAGCGTGGCATGAAAATGGTTTATTTCAGTTAAACTTGTACATACGGTCTTTCAATGTAATCGCCTTCTCTGTCTACATTTGCAACTGTCCAAAGCGACTTACAGAGCTTATGACTTCTACATTCATCCACTTGTACAGCTCGGTATTTTTCTGAAGAAATTCAGGTTAAGTACCTTGCTCTAGGATACAACAGCTTGGTGGGAATTGAACTGGCAACCTTGCGGTTAAATGCCTGTCAACTTAATTCTTGCAAGCAACATATTTAGGTTTTTAGTTGTCATACAAATATTTCCCAATATTAAACCAATGTTACCGTACAATAATAGTAGTATCAGTGTTTTATAAAATAAATGATCAAACGGAACAAAATTTCAATGTACCGTTTGTAATTGGGTGATGGGAGACAATTGGTCAGGGGTCTGAATGCTTTAGCAAGGCACTGCATTTGATGAAAGTGTTTATTCACCGTAGTTATGGAACTCTGCTGCCCCCTTTCGACAGGTCTGGAGGTAGCAGCGAGGAAGCAGATCAGCAGGAATCGCTACATAAACTCCTAACCTCTGGCGGACTGAGCGAGGACAACTTCCGGCAGTACTTCCCGCCACTCAAAGCCAACGTGATCGAAGCCATCAATGAACTTCTCACGGAACTTGGTGTGACACCGATCTATCATACTTTAATAACCGCCCTGGCAAAAACGGGAGTGACCAGGCACATTGTCAAGGTATTAACAGTCAGCGTCACGAGATGACGTGAGTGACTCTTTCTCCTCTTCTTCGTTCCCAGATGGAACGACGGACAACATCGCCATGCAGGCGCTGGAACACATCCACTCCAATGAGGTCATCATGACCATCGGGCGCTCGCGCACTGTGGAGGCCTTTCTCAAAGACGCCGCGCGCAGACGCAAGTTCCACGTCATCGTGGCTGAGTGCGCCCCCTTCTGCCAGGTGAGCACCCGACAACGGCGTTGTGTGTGTGTGTGTGAGACAACGTCCATCATGTGTGTACGTGTGTGAGAGAGACCTGCCATTTGTACCTGCCTTCTTTCTGCCTCTCTCTGTAGGGCCACGAAATGGCTACCAGTCTTTCAAAAGCTGACATAGAGACAACCGTCATTACCGACGCTGCAATATTTGCTGTGATGTCTCGGGTCAACAAGGTACGTGGGGAGAGTGACACGGAATGCAGTAAAACTCCAAACATGTTAAACATGCCGACTTGAAACGTGCTGGTTTTCCACTGGTACTGCGGGTGTGAACTGTGTAGAATGCTAGATTGAGACCCGTTTCTCCACCCTCCCCCCAACTGTTAGCTATTGGTTTATCGTTATCCTAACAGTTAGTCATTGGCTTATTGTTTAATTCCCAAATTCTTGCTTACATTGAATGCCTGATAATCGTGGCTCCTGTATTTTGTAAACTTGGAGGTTGTGAGTGTTCTCCCTGTCAGTTTGCGGTTGGTTACCTGACCTCTGTAGTCAGGTAAAGGCGTACCGCTGGATTCCTCATAATTCCGCTTCACTAAAACAATAATTTAGGGAAATATGCCTTAATACTTGTGAAATCATGACAGTCTTCCGTGTTGAATATAACAAAAAAGTAATTTTTCTAGTTCACGAGTATTTGTGGGTGGGGACCAAAAACGTCTTGTGTAAAAGATCTCACTGCAGTTGCTCTGATGTGACGTGACTCGATTGACAGCTTGTGAGAGACAAAGCATGCCCTTCCGTCCCATAAGGTCATAATCGGCACGCAGACTGTACTGGCCAATGGCGGACTTCGGGCTGTGAACGGCACCCACACCCTGGCGCTGGCAGCCAAGCACCATTCCACCCCTCTCATCGTCTGTGCGCCAATGTTCAAGCTCTCGCCCCAGGTAGCCCCGCCCCTGAACAGCGCACGCCTCCGGTAGCCCCGCCCCTGTACAGCTGTCACAATGACTACGTGTATTTTTTTGCCCTTTTGAGATATCACTGCACAGCGTTGTGTGACAGCTGTCAAATACTCACGTGACGGAACGGCAGTGTTTTTATCGAAACGTCTTGAGTACATGGGAGACGCTGAGTGATTTTGATTTTAAACGTGTTCCTCTCTTCCCATCCAGTTTCCTAATGAAGAAGACACGTTCCATAAATTTGTGTCCCCCCAGGAAGTTCTCCAGTTTACTGAAGGTGGGTTCCTGTTCCCTCTTTCTGTGAATGTCTGTCATTCCCAATGCCTAAAGACCCATCAGCTCGTAATTCTTGCTTTCAGCCGATGGTTGTAAAACATGCTTACCTGTGATCCTAGCAACGCCTGGAGTTGGACGGCTTGTCGTTGTGTTCTCCCAGGTGAGATCCTGTCCAAGGTGAACGTGCACTGCCCCGTCTTCGACTACGTGCCCCCTGAGCTTATCACGCTCTTCATCTCCAACATCGGCGGAAACGCGCCCTCTTACATCTACCGTCTGATGAGTGAACTGTACCACCCAGAAGACCACGAGCTGTGACCTACTCTGTTAGTGTAAATAAAACGCCGTGCGTCAGACCGGCCTTCTCTTTCTGGTGCTTTCGTTTAGCTTCACTTTGGGCATGGAATGAAACCAAAACACCCGAAGAACTTAAGGATTAAGACTAATTTAATAAATTATGTTTTTAAATAGCAATTGAAAATGCATACAAGACTACACTCACTCTCTACAAATGTTCATACTATTTGTGGAATTTTTTCCTGATTAAATAAGCTATTTAGTTCCATAGAGTTCCCAGGCCCGATACATCTGTCTTAGCTTCTTGAGATTTGGTTTGGGAGGATCCTGTGAAAACAGAGGGAGAGGAGTTGTGAGTTAAACCTCACGCAGCTCCACTGGCTGTAAAACTACAGAAAACCATTTCACAATGGAGCTAAAAGTCAACTTTACTTGCTCAGTTTGAGTCCGACTAGAAACAAATAAATTTTAAGTAAAGGTTTAGGGAGTACCCCCCAGATGAAATGAAAGAGTGGTGTTGGTTTGAGGTTTGAGGTACCCGCTGAGCGGAGTCCAGGTGTAAGAGGTCGGCCAGCGGGACCATAGAGGGCCGACCGTGGGCACACTGGAATGGCAGCTGGCAGGCTGACAGGGCATCCACCAGACTGCAGCACTCTTCCTTGCTCAAGCTGGTGTTGAACTTGATTGCCCCTGTCAGCGGTACAGAGTGAGGTCAGACTTAACGCACCAGAGAGTTAAACATGTGCTTAACGCTGTTGAGAAGCCTTGAGCCAATGTCGGCCAACGCCACTTTTTGTGTCTCTTCGTGCAACCCCATCTAGAATCTGGTCAAAGGCTGTGTAGACAACAGTGCGCTTTTATTATAAACATGGTTTCACCCCACATATCCACTATACGCTAAACAAACTCGGATCTCGGATGGCCCATCGGCCAATCGGTGAGGTGTTAAGCATAACGGAGCGGTGTGCATGTCCTCAAATTAGCAGCATTTGGGGCTTTCACGGTGTTAAAATGGCTTTCCGACTGAAGGAGCGGACGAGGTGATTGGTCCGCGACTGGCTCACCGTGACAAGCCTGAGAGGCCAGAAGCTTCTGCACAGTCAGGGGGAGCGTCCCTCGCACGCGGCCGGCCGAGCACAGCAGCTGCGTGAGCCAAAGGGAAAAGACTAACGGTCAAACCGCAACTGAGGGCTAGTTCAGCAGCGTTTTGATACAAGTCAGCTTGCTTTCAGTCACCGCTGCTCCAGACTGCCACCTAGTGGAACCACAGGAAACTGACATGCAAATCAATGCCTTTGTTTTTATGCCAGTACTGAAATGGGCTCACCTCAACCTGTTCTCGGATGTACTCCTAGAAGAATGGAATGCACACGAGAGGAATAGAAAATGACATTACTGACAAGCAAACCACCATGAAACACTTAACACGCGTTAATACCTAAACGTCGGGCCGTAACACCGGGGCTTCTTAACCGCACTGAGACTCAAGCGCCGGTCTCTGCCGGAAGAAGCTTTCACTCAGAGTGTGGTGCAGAATCGGGCAACTGCAGTGATAGGGGAGATGTTCCCACCTCTACTAAGGCTTTGGTGACCGTTTGCCTCCCACGACGCAGTTCGTTGGCCTCTCTCTCCACAAAGCACACCGGCACCTTCCCCACCAGCACCCGGGATTCCCCGGTCTCCACAAACCTCACCTCCAGACCCAGGCCCCTCAGGAATGGCTGGAAAGACCTGCGGAGCCACACCCAGTTCACCACGACAACACTGATGTGGCTCATTTGTCCAATAGACTGCCACAGTGGCTCTGACCTGAGCAGCCTCAGCTCCTCCTCTGTGAGGTCAATCTCAAGGGGCGGAGTCACGCTGGAGCAACGCAGCTGCTTCTGGCCACGCCCGTCTGGGTCTTCCTCATACGAGTCTGCACAGGGACAAAACGGATCCTGTTAGACGCACATTAATTCACACCAACATCTCAACTGAGTCAAACGCACTGTCATTCAATTATCAATTAGTCTTTATTTTAATCAAGAGCAAAAAAGACTACAGACAAATTTTACATATTTTTGATATTTTAGATGCAAATCACCTGCCACCAGCTTCTCCAGCCGAACGCGCTCGTGAGCTGCGTGCTGATCTACCAGCACCAGAAGGTTTCCTGGAGTGCACAGGAACAGAGAGCACTTTCCGTTAACTCGGGGAAAACAGAAAGGCCTGTTGCTCTTATACACACAGACTGAATCTAACGAAAAAGGTCTAATGAAAAGTCCCACACACCTGCAAAGACAGGCCCGCACACGCAAGCGAAGATCCGCACAGACAGACCCACACACAGATCCACACACGTGCTAAGACAGACCCACAGCGCACCAAGACAGACCCACACACCACGCTAATGAAAGTGAAAAATGGCTTTCCTTCTGTGGATCCACACTGCTTTTCCTCTTGGTCTCTTGTGTTAATCAGACAGGCGAGAAACTTATTGTCCACTTGATGGACCACCTAAAAGACAAACTCACTTAAAGCTCATTTCATCCATTTGTTGCTACAGGAGTCTCCACCCAGCCCAGTAAAGAGTAACACAGGAGGAAGGGGTTTCACCCCCAGGAGTCTCCACCCAGCCCAGTAAAGAGTAACACAGGAGGAAGGGGTTTCACCCCCAGGAGTCTCCACCCAGCCCA
>JAOVYW010000022.1:629496-640574 GCA_025775045.1 Hiodon tergisus
AGGCAGGGACTCTACCCTGTACCCTGATCACAGGCGGAGACTGTACCCTGATCGCAGGCAGGGACTCTACCCTGTACCCTGATCACAGGCGGAGACTGTACCCTGATCAAAGGCAGGGACTCTACCCTGATCACAGGCAGGGACTCTACCCTGATCACAGGCAGGGACTACCCAGGCGCTGCCTCCTGGACCCCGTGACAAAAAGGACTCTAAGAGGTTTATCTCAAGCGTTTCTTTGTAGCCTGGACTGTTTGCAGTTTGTTTCTGTCGTTTCTCTTCCAACTTCGGCTGTGTATTTCTATAGCAACATGTATTTCTATAGCTACTGAGTATTATTTACACTCTCCCATTTCTTCCCTCATGAGGTCCGGCAGTCCAACGACAAACCCAGAACGGACCGTCCACAGATGACGCAGAGGCACAGAGGAGGTAAGCACTGTCTGGGCAGAGCAGCGTATACAGTTCTGTATATATACCTTTCAGTAGTGACGCTTCTGTCAGTGGAAACGAATGCTGTACAGTGATGTTTCACGAAGTGGTCTTCGTAAAAAGGTTAAAAAAATGAGATGAGGTCGTTGATTTGTTAAATGCTTCCCTTTTTTAAATTATATACTTTTCAAATTCGAAAAATAGTTTTTCACCTCTTTCACATAACTTCAAATTTAACTTCTAGGATTAGAGCCCATTGTTCCTTGGATGGCCGGGAATAATCCCCCAAAATCTGAAAATTCCGCCAAAATTTGCATACCCTACATTTGTAAAACTAAACTCTGATAATGAACAGTATGCAGTGGCTCAGACCCTAATCCAATGGCAGAACCAGTCCTGTTTCTGACTGACGCTGGGATGGAAAGTGTCGAAGTTGTCATCGCCTTGGAAGGAGCCAGTGACCGTTCTTTCTGGCCAGACCGCGCGCACACATCTTTTGGGCTTGACTGAAAGCGGGGATTCTCGTGTTATCAATCTTTGAGCTGCGTGCTCACATTTTAGAACTATAAATAGAAAGGTCAGGGTCAGCGCTCGAAGGGTGGTTTTTCTCCCACATTCTTTTCCAGTATTTAGCCTCAGCTTTTGTCAGATTTTCTCCACTGGAGGAAACGTCAGAGGGCAATTCTCAAGGAAACTACAGTGAAACGCTTCCTGACAGGAAGTCTAGTCTGCTGGGCTGGCGGTACTGCGTACCATCGTTCAGCATGGCCTCCGTATGAGCCGGCACCGGGGTCCGCGCATCTCGGGTCGGGGCTGGAAAATTCCACTCTCCTCCCCTCCGCTGCTGCAGAGTTTTAATGCCAGACGGCTGACCGGACGGTTCTGAGATGCAGTCATGCATCCACTTAAAAAGTCTGCAGGGGTATCAGAGGGAGTGGAGTTTATTTTCTTCCAGAAAGGGAAGGTGGGTGTGGGTCAGAAACTCAAAGGGACGGCCAGAAGCTTGGTTTGTTTTATTGAGCTGTCATGCCCTCCGCATCAGAGAGCTTTAGTATGCCTGGAGATTTACGCTCTGGATTCAGTTTCAACCGCAACCACCGCATGCTTCTCGGGGGGGCCCTCGACAGGCCGCAGCTTGGGTTCGGCCTCGCCGGGGCACAGCCTGGGTGCACCCTGTTGGGGAGAGGGAGGCTGAAGGCTGCGTGTACTCAGTGTGTGTGTGTGTGTGTGTGTGTGTCTCCCCCTGCAGGCAGATGATGGAGCAGCAGCAGCAGATGCAGGCGCAGATAGAGAGGGAGCGACGGGTGTCCGCCTCAGGTAAAAGAGGGTACCGTCTGCGCAGGCAAGGCGGGCGCCGCAGGCAAAGCCCCAAACGCTCCGGCCCAACTACCTGGGGGGCTTACGTGGGTGCGTTGGGGGGCAGCCTTTCTGTCGCGAATCCCGGGCCTGAATGTGACGGAGGGGATGAGGTGGAGCAGAGGAGGCCCCTGCGACCGGCTTCCTTTCTGCTTCCTGTTTTCTTTCGCTCATGCTTACTTCCGTACACGCGAGAGTCTTTCAGCGTTGCAGAAGCGTTGCGCGAACGTTGCGCGTCAGCTGGGGGAAACGGTGCCATGCGCTTCCTTGTGGTTTGTTCACGTGGCATTCCATGTGTCTTCGTTATGCTTTACTTTCAGTTTTTTCTCCCTCCTGTTCTTGATTTGGTCATTCTCACTCTCTCTTCTTTTTGTCGACTGTTTTCCTCCCTCTGTGTCTCTTGTTAGTTTCCACCCTTCAGTTTAAGGTGTCCCCCTCCCCCTGCCAGTCAGACACTCCCCCTCCTGAGTATAGACAGTGTCGGGCCAACACCCTTCCTCCCCCCTCCTATGCCAAGGTCACCTCCTCCTCGTCCTCCTGCTCCACCTCGCCCTTGTCGCAGGACACCCGGGAGGGTGACTGCCCCTCCTGTGACCCTCCTGGCAGGAAGGCGCAACTCTCTCAGCTCTCCACCTCATTGGCCTCCGCCTTCTCCCCCGTGCACCCAGGGGCGGGAACGCCCGCCCGCAAGGCGAGGCAGATTCCCCTTTCCCCACCTACGCACCCCCGTCACCAGGGCCCCCCGTTGGCCCCTCGACACGGCACTTGGTCCTCCCCGGGGGGCACCTTCGCCCCTTTACCCTCCTCGCCCCCCGTGGTGGTGGCCCTTCCGATTAAGCCACTGTGTCCCCAGCAAGTCCTCCCCGTGGCTCTCCCCCTGCCCCCGCTCCAGAATGGGCGCGGCAGGGGCCACCCCCCCACCCTGGACCCAGCCGCCGACAGCTACCCAGAGGACTATTACTTCCCCCCGTCTGCTGCTGTCCCGCCACGCGCCCCCGTCCTCAGAGACCCCCCCGGCCCGCTTGCTTCCTGCGCTGAGGCCGTCCCCCGTCCTGCGCCGATTGGCCCCCCGGACGTCGCCCACCAGCCCCTGTATGCCTCCTCCTTCCACCCTCAGCAGATGTACCCGATCATGCCCCCCTTCAGCTCCTCTCCCCCTTCCTACACCGCCCTGTCTGAAGGGCCCTCACCCAAGAAGACCCCCTCTCCTGTCTTTCAAGCAGCTGCGCCCGACTCCAGTAAGTACCCCGGGTCCCGGGCCAGCGGTTGCCCCCCTCCCCCCGGTTCGCGGGACCCATGGTAGTAGTCTGAGTCTTGCACGTGGTGTGCCCCCGACGCCGTCCGACTGGTCCGCTTGTCTAAGCCAGCATGTTCTCCTAATTAAGAATGTCTGGGGGAACTCACGTAGGGATGTCTGGGGGAACTCACGTAGGGATGTCTGGGGGAACTCACGCAGGGATGTCTGTGGTTATTCGAACAAGCGTCGTCCGTGATCCGAAAACGGCGCTTTGCTCATGGCTTATGGTTCCCTCGGGTCTTTTTTGTGGTCACTTACAGTCACGCGGAAAGCAGTGGCGGCTTTGAGGGGCGCTAGGCTGCCCGTTTTGCCGCGTGCCTTTGGAGAGAAGCTCTGTATAAGCTCTCTACAACGGGAAAGTTCCCGGTCGTCATGTGGACTAAAACAAGTTGCCTTGCAGATCACAGCTTTTATGTAAATGTTTTAGTTTTTATTACCAGTGTGCGTTGGTCTCAGAACTGCTAACTGCTTGTATGATGGTTCCTGAAATGCTGTGTTGTTCTTTGTTGGCATGGTGGAGTGTTGTAGTTTTTTTCTGTTAATTAAACCCTGGATTCTTTACTCTTTATAGCATGGCATGGAGATCCATTGGAGTCCACTAATCAGTGGTTAAGCAGTGTTTTAGGAGCACTATATATGTAGTTCCATGACTATATGTTTTCTCTCCCTCCCCCCCTTACAGGTCCCCCCGTCCCGACGGGGCACCCCTCTGTGCTCTCGGCTCCCCCCGTCGCCGCGCCAGCACCCGTGCCCGCGGGGGGGCCCCCACCCCCGCCGCCCCCGCCAGGCCCCCCACCGCCCGCCACAGGGGCCCCGCCACCCCCCCCTCCGCTGCCGGCAGGTGGGGGGTCCGGGGGGCCGGGGGAGGAGGCCCCCTCAGGGCTGGCCGCTGCGCTGGCAGGAGCCAAACTGCGCCGAGTGCAGAGGGTACGTTTTACCGGTGCGGTGGAGTGTTACACCGGGCCAGCAGGGGGTGCTGGGATTGCTGAAGTATCTCAGATAAGACCGGTTACCTTAAGGGTCGTTTAGGGGGACGGATCTTCCAATGATTTAAAGGCAGTTTGAGGTACTGATAGGGACACATGAGCCCGTGTTGAATGCTGGAAGTTTGTGGAGAAAAAGACCAATTGAGATTATTGATTATACCTTGGTGGTGGGATGGCCGCAGTGACGTAAATAATTCCCTTGTGTTTTGTGCCCGCCAGTCTGAAGACAGCTCGTCAGGGGCCAGTCCCAGCGGTGCCAAGAATGATGCCAACCGAACAAGTGGGGGTGGAGGCGGAGGCCTGATGGAGGAGATGAATGCCCTCCTGGCACGAAGGTTAGAGTAGAGCGACCAGGGAGTTTGGCACTGACTGCTCTTCTCATCCATTTACTATTACACAGGCTCCTCTTCTCATTCGCTCACAATTACACAGGCTCTTCTTCCCATTCGCTCACAATTAAACAGGCTCCTCTTTTCATTGGCTCACAATCCACCAACACGCCTCTTCTCATTCGCTCACAATCTTATTACCATTCTGCATAATATTTATTTCTAAAGGATTATATAATGAAGACACATGTCATTAAGTTGTTTGGCAAAAAATCAAAAAATGAGTATTTCTCAGTAGAATGTCGAATATTTATTGGTTTATTTAAGTTTGGTTTACATATTTTTTAACTTTCAGTGTAAGGAACCGTAAACAAGCTCGGTCAGAAAGTATCTTGCACGCGTACACTAAAGCATCCATGTGTATAACACGATTTCTGTGTTTCTGACAGAAGGAAAGCGGCTACACAGTTAGAGAAACCTGGCGATAAGAAGGATGAAGACAGCCAAAACGTGAGTGAAAACAACTGTGTTTGAGCTCCTTTCGTTATGAGGCGTGAGTCTCTGCTGTGTTGGTCTGTGGAAAACAACACTCTGAATATCACACTAAAATAACAGCGTCAGCTGATCTCTGCCTCTTTTTCCATAGTTTCTGCCTTTCCTTTTTCCATTGCTTCTGCCTCTTTTTCTATTGCTTCTGCCTTTCCTTTTTCTCATTTTGTGTAGCGGCTACTGATGGCTTTGCTTGATACCAATTATTATTTTTGTTGCTATATATTTTATGGCCCTTGTAATATTAGGTTCTTATTTGTTCTGGCTCCTGCAGGAGGATCCTAACCTGTCCCCCTCGCCTATAGCACGTGGTCCCGGGCAGCAGAATTCCACAGGTGCAGCCCTCTCTCGGTCCCGGGGCAGGATTTAGGGGATTCACTGTGGGCGGGGCTCCTCTGACAGCAGTCCCTCCCTTCTTTCCCTCTCAGATCCTCTGAAGAAGCCTTGGGATCGAGCCAATTCGGTGGAAAAGTCCTCATTGGTATCAAGGTCGGTGTCCAGTATCACATAGGTCAGGGCCACATACTCGTAGGGTACAGTGGTGGACTAGCAACATTCAGTAGGGGAAATTAGGGATTGATGTAATTATCCAGTATGACCAGCAGAGGGCAGCTAAGCTAACATTTTGGCGGAGGCGAACTCCACTCCCTGAGGTACAGGGTGAAACAGGCAGGGTTTTAACAGCTCCGGTTAAGTTGGCGTATCGCGCCGCGGCAGAGGTTTTTGCCATGGGGCCGTCTTCATCGTCTTCAATACGTCTGACGGCGAAAGGTAACGTTGGAGAAGGAGAGGCTCAGCGTTTTGCACCCCGTGTCTGTGTTTTCTGACCGCTCCGTTGCCACATTTGCAGGGTGAGACCGGGTGGCAGCACCAGCGACGCAGACGCCTTAGACTTGGACAGAATGAAGCAGGTGGGAGCCTCCGGCCTAGTCCAGCACATGCCCACATTACCGTTACAGAAGTATCTCTCAAAGTGGTGCTGGCCTGCGTTAATGGTCTAATGCTATGTATAAGGGTTCCAGGGATCCAAAAAACATGGCCGTTGGTCATAAAAAGTATTTTTCATAAAAAGTCAGAATGCCTGGTTTCTTTGACATGAACAGTATCAATATAAATCTTTCAGAATATACACACCAAAAAACACGTTTGAAAAAAGCCATGTTTTTCGACAGGAAATCTTGGAGGAGGTCGTACGGGAATTGCATAAAGTGAAGGATGAGATCATTGATGGTAAGGGCCTTGGTTTTCGTCCTGTTAACGTGAAAGTTACACTGAGGTAATTCAATGATTACGTTCAAAAGATTTGATATACTAAGCATTACGCTAGGTTTATAAAATAATTTTTCAGTCATTGTTCATTTTCAGCCCAGCTGGAGTTATGAGGGTAGTTCTGCTTGCAAAACCAAACATTACCATTATGAATTTAAATGAAAGTACAACAATACCACCATTTTTATTTAATGTTTTCAAACGGCGCTTTGCTGTGTGGTAGGGAGACACCTCACCACCACCTGGCAATAACGTTGGTCTCTTGTTATGTCCTCTCTTTCAGCCATTAGACAAGAACTTAGTAGAATTAGCACAACATAATCTCACTGAGCCAGGAGGAGACAACAGCAGGAAGTGCCGAGGGTTCCAAGGAGAGGGAGGGGCAAGGGGTTGCCCGGCAACCCAAGCGACATTCTCTCAGCGTTGCTGTAACACCAAGCCGTTACAGAAACGTTTTGTGAGCGTTACGAGTCAGCTGGGGATGGGGGAAATGTTGGATGGAGAACACTCGCACTGATTTGTCTATATTCTCCCCCCCCCCCCCCCCTGTACATTTAGAGACAGACAAGTTTTGCAGCTTGCTAGTCTCAGTCTATTAAGTCTTAAATAATTTTTTGAAGAAATTGAAGTTATAACTTGTTTTCTAGGATTTTCTTGTTTTGTTTTAATATTATTATTATTATTGCTATATATAATTTTTCAGACAAACGTTGCACACCATTTTTTTTTGTCAGACTTTTATATTTTATATTGATAATTTTCTTTATTTCCTTTGGTTGTTGAGAATACACTTATAAGCACATGTGGTTTGCTTTTTAGTCACCTGACCTCCGTGTCATTTTTTTGAAGAGCTTTGTATCCCTTTTGCCAACACAGATGTTTGAAATCACTGGAATAATCGTGTTAAAAAGAAGTTTGAACCTGAACTAGTTGTGGACGAAATAGAAACCAATGCTCTTTGAATATTGCAACCTTATAAACAATACAATGATACACCAGTTTTTTTTTTTGTGATCTTGTTGTTAATAAAATGTTTATTGGCTGCAAGGATATGGTGAAGTATTGTTCTTTTTATCATATCCCTGTTTGACCAAGTGCTTCCTGGTTTAAAAAAAATGAATAAAAGAAGAAAACAAAAGAAATCCACTAAGTTTTAAACTCATTTGAATAAAACTGTGAACAACAAATTCTGAGTTGCCCCTTTCCTTGACAGTGACTGGTCTTCATTTTCTGTCCATGTTGTGGCGTCCTTCAGCCATCAGTACTGCAGGCAACATGATTATTCTGAGGGGTTGGCTGACCCGGGCGCCAGTGAAGGGTTTCCTCGCGAGTTCGGCTGACCTGTGCGCCGGTGAAGGGTTCCCCCGCCGGTTTGGCTGACCCGTGTGCCAGTGATGGGTTCCCCCGCGGGGTTGGCTGACCCGTGTGCCAGTGATGGGTTTGCCCGCCGGTTCGGCTGACCCGTGTGCCGGTGATGGGTTTGCCCGCCGGTTCGGCTGACCCGGGTGCCGGTGATGGGTTCCCCCGCGAGTTTGGCTGACCCGTGTGCCGGTGAAGGGTTCGGCTGACCCGTGTGCCGGTGATGGGTTTGCCCGCCGGTTCGGCTGACCCGTGTGCCGGTGATGGGTTCCCCCGCGGGTTTGGCTGACCCGTGTGCTGGTGAAGGGTTCGGCTGACCCGTGTGCCGGTGATGGGTTCGCCCGCGGGTTGGGCTGACCCGTGTGCCGGTGATGGGTTCGCCCGCGGGTTGGGCTGACCCGTGTGCCGGTGATGGGTTCGCCCGCGGGTTGGGCTGACCCGTGTTCCGGTGATGGGTTCGCCCGTGGGTTGGGCTGACCCGGGCGCTGGTGAAAGGTTTGGTCCAGCTCCAGCGATGACCCGGACTGGGCGACCTCCCCCCTACGGCATTTTAGATATTTCTTAACCCTGCCTCGAGCCGGTGCCTCCCAAACTCATTATAAACAAACATCAACTAAAACCAAACTCAAAAGTGAAATTAGTCCTTTATTCACATGAGATATAATTGAATCTGACTGAAAAATATTTGTTAAGACGTTTTAAATAAAGCAAAGCTTTGGACTATTGTGTGTAAAACAACATCTACAGAGGCACAATAAATACACTTGTGCTTACAGTAGAAACAATTTCCAAAAATAAATAGCTTTTTCTTTTACTCACAAATCTTTGGCTTATATTCCAAGGCACTTAAAGTGGGGAATTTAGTATCAGATTATTTTCAGTGTAAGGATGAAAAGGGTTTCTTAAGGGTAATATTTAATAATAATTAAAAAAAACTAAATGAGCAGCTTACATTTGAATATAGTCTATATATTTTTGGTTATAAAACTAGCTGCAACACATTACAGACCATTTGAAACTCCATCCAACACAGCTGAGTAAAACTATTAATAAAATGTAAGTGGGTGGCAATTAAAAACTACATTAATTGATCAATCAATTTAAGAAGCACAAGCTTTGATGAACAAATACTGTGTTTAAAGTGTTATATATATATATATATATATATATATATATATACACACACACACACACACACACACACACACACACAGAGTTACTATAACAATAGATAGGCCCCTTCACTTCTGTGTAAAGGGTTAATTGGTAAATCAGCTCCTTGTTAAAGACACTAATTATTACTCCTGCTGCTGCTGCTGCTGCTGAACTCAAACAGCTTTATCTGAAGGCTAGAACAGAGTCGGCTGATTGGATGTGACTTTTCCCACAGAATCAGCTGTTTGGCTGTGACTTTTCCTGCCTCTGGAAAGTGTTGGAAAGGCAAATCATGCACTATTTCACAAAGACCGTCCGACACAGGCCGTCATCGGCACCATTTAACAGTCCATGCTTTGAATTTGCACAATAAAAAGCATTATGGTCAATGCACAAAACCGTATTGGCACTATATTGAACACTTGGGTAAAATTTAAAACAGGAAAGGCATGAAGGCAACTGCAACCCCAGGAGGCGTGTCTCTCAGCTGTCAATCATTAAGTAGCTTAAACGACATCCAGGACCCAACACCTATACCGTCACAAAAAAAATGTAAACACATTCTAATCTCATTAGGTTAAAAAAACTAAACGATCCTTAAAGAATGGGCACTTACAGTCAGAGCGGCAAAGTGCCACATATTAATATCATAAAAATTGCCTTGGGTGGAGTATACTGCAATAGTCGGATAGTTACCGACACTGTCTTCCACAAGATAACTTAGGGAGAGAATTCTGCAGAAAACACAACCCATCACCATCAACACGTTCCAAACACTCAATTTTGCATCACCACTGGACGCAGTAGTTAAACGAGAAACCCAGCCAGCATCCCAGCATCGTGAGACCGTTTCAGCTGCATAAGGAATTCACACAATCAAAAGACCACAGTGACTTCAGCAGAGAACAATACTCAAAAATAAAACGCATAACATTTTCATACTCATGCAGATACAACATACAAAACCTTTAATACTATTGCTAGTGAAACCAGTTTTCTGCTCGACAGTATAACTGATGTTCTCCATAACGTTTTTGCTAGAAGACCTCTTCACTTAAGAGGACCGTGTGGCGTGGTATGACCATCCACAGCTAGGAGAAAAAAGGGGGGAAATCTTTCAGTGTACTCCTCATTCCATCACTTCATACTTCCTGGCAAGCACTAGCCCAATATTTCAGCAACAATCAAAAACCCAACACGCCTGGCCTTTCGCCAGTGACGTCTGGATCCCATAATGGGAAGCCTGCCCAACTGGATGGAGACTGGACAGGATCAGTGACACTCAATGTGCACGGGCCGGGACAGACGCAGGTCCTTGCTCAAGGACCAGCCCCCTTGGCTCCGCCCATGGCTGAGTTGGCACCTGCCCCGCCCCCAGGGGTGTGGCCTGGCGGACGGTGGCTGCTGTGGCTCATTTCCCCTCCCGCTTGGCGCAGGGTCATTTGCTCGATGGCTCTCCACAGTCGCTCGTTCTCCTTCAGCTGGTCGCTGAACTGCAGGGGCAAAGCCAGCAGAGAAACACCACTGCTCAACACCTGAGGCCACAGCGACGGCCCAGGAAGACTCGCAGGGTGACGGTGCTGCCTACCTGCTTCTGTAACGACTGGATGGTTGCCTCCTGACGACTCACCACCTCTCTCAGCTGTAAAAGAAGACACACCCGCACTCACGAAGTACATTTCATAACAGCAAAAACATTTTTAATCCTTTTAAAAAGACACGGGCATCTCCAGCCTCACCTGTGACAGCTCGCTGCTAGCAGCACAGCAGGAGTGATCTAGTGGCGCCCCCTGCTGCCCACTACTCTTCTTACAGACCCCTTTCTCCTCTTCTTCCTCCACACCGTTGACCTTCTCACAGCCCACACGCGCCGTCTGCAGAAACACGCGGGTTTGGGAGAGAACTCAGTAAAGCAGGCGTAACCCTTCCATCGTTAAGAGACACCCAAAAGAGCTGTGGAGCGGCTGAAGGAGGCCGGGTGAGGGACCCTCCAGAGCAGCGTCCGGGCCCCACGGCGCGTCTTTGGCTGGGTCGTTACCGACAGTCCTTTCTCAGGGGCGGTGGCGGTGGCCTTCAGCTTCTGCAGCTCCTCGTAGGGCAGAGTGGCACTTTCAGAAAAGGACGGAGCCAGCGGGCCGGGCATGGAGTCCAGGGAGCCGGCTGGCATGGGGATGAACTCCGCGTCCTGCAGCTCCTGCACAGAGGGAGAGCCGGGCGTGAGGGGACTACGCGCACGCACAGAGGGAGAGCCGGGCGTGAGGGAACTACGCGTACGCACAGAGGGAGAGCCGCGCGTGAGGGGACTACGCGTACGCACAGAGGGAGAGCCGGGCGTGAGGGGACTACGCG
>JAOVYW010000022.1:650003-669807 GCA_025775045.1 Hiodon tergisus
AGTAAGTTTGGGGAGTTAAAATGTTCACAGTTTACTGTCGTCACGGTTAAGTTAAATCGCATTAGTTATGATTACTGCGTGGAAACATTAATCATATTTACATAATAAAACGTGCAATCACAGTGTCATGAATAAACAGCAGAGTTTTATAAATTTGTGAGTTTCCGTAACAGCGGCGACTAGTGGAATTTACGACGAATGCGGCCGAACAGTAATATCCATACTATTATTCCAGCAGGGGGCGAAACAAATTCAGTAAACACATCTATCTTAATGTGTCTCTCGGTGACTTTAGCACAGTCAGGTGAGAGAGCAAACCATTCTGAAGTATTTTTAATTGTCAGAGAAGCGTAAGATCTATATACATATTTGTCCGAAAGAAAGTCTGTCAAGCCGCTAGATATATTGATAAAATAAAACTTTAACTTAACTTAAAACTTTTTACCTATTTTCAATTTCAATTTAGTTGAATTGACCTATTTAAAAAATATTTTTCGTGGAAATTTATTGTAACGATTTTCAAAAAAAGACTGAGTCCCACTGTTTTGCTCAGGCTGCACTGTAGTGTCTATTCACAGGCGCAATCCCACTACTGAGCGGCACGGGGGCTTTGACCTGCTCCGTTTCCGACCTGGGCCGGTGCACCCCTCCTTAGGCGACCTGGTGATCCCGGGCTCCCCCAGGAGCACCATATCGATACCGAACTTAGTGCGGACACCCGATCGGCATAGTCCACTGCAGCTCAGAACTCCTGAGCTCAAGCGATCCGCCAGCCTCAGCCTCCCAGTAGCTTGGATTACAGGCACGCGCCACCGCGCCCGGCGGATACTGTGAGAATTTTCAAGCACTTCCAGCCAGATACTGACGTGACGTCACGAGACTATATTAATGCAATGCGATGTATTTCCGCAATAGAAGCGAATTGACTCTTTCTCGCAAATTCCGAGCGACGAAGACTGATTGTTCCGAAACACAGATTTAAAATCAAGTTAGTAAATCTTAATCATTATATGATCTTTATATTACAACTAACACATAATTATATTTTGCGCCTTTTTTTCTTAATGTTTAAGGCAAAGGTTACCCTGGCGTTTTTCTTCAGTTCCATGATAAAGTTCTCAAAATCCTAAAGATTTTGCCTTCACATATGCAAATAAATCAATGCAATCTACAAATCTACAAAGTTTTTTCTTTAATGTATTTGACTGTAAATGACCACTAGATTAAATTAAAAACGTTAAATTGCTTTAGACGTGTTCATGATTGGACTGTATATTTACATAGGAGAGGTCCAACATTATGTTCCTAGTGTCTGTGTCAGGTTCTAGGGTTAGGGTAAGGGTAAGGGTTAGGGTTAAGGGTAGGGCGAGAGCGAGGGGCCTGGGTCTCCCGGGAAAAGAAAGTTTGCACTGGCTGTTTGGTCAGTTGATACTTCGATGGAGACCCATGCGTTTATCCTATGCGGGGCAGTTTTGTATGCGTAGGGCTTCCGGGAAGCTAGTGTTTAGTTTGGAGATCCAGTCCCTCTCTTTTTTTCTTCTGTCCTCTGGTGTCCAGTTTGGATTAACTTGTACTCCTGTTATTTCTAGTGACCCTAATCCGTGTTTGAAAAAATGTACTACTAGATGTGTATGGGTGTCTTTTTGTTTTTGGATGTTTTCCCCGACAGCGTACACGTTAGCAGTGTAACAATGGGGTTAGAAAAATGGAACATGCCTGCTTATGACTAATGTTTTTCTATAAGACAAGAGGCATTCCTTCTTTTTTGGCCAAAAAAATAATTGCTTGTCTATCAAAATTTTCTGGAACAGGGATGGCCCATCCTGAGCCCGAGAGCCACAATGATGGTTTTTGACTCCACCTCAACTCATAAATTTTTCATTGTCAACGATAGGAAAAGGGCACCTCCTCGCCTAGTGTTCAAAGTGATGTGTAGTTGCTGCTTGGTAGGTAACTCTAAAGCCTGTAGTTTCTTGGCTTACTAGGCCCAGTAATCTCCTCAAATGAAATCCACTGCTGGACGGGCCTTGCAGTCCCCGCCTGACAGCCTGGTCAACAAACCACTGCATCTCTTCATTCTTCACATGTGTGCACAGAAAAAAAAGCTCTAGCCTCGGTCTGTTTCTGACAGACCCCTGGCTGAGTGTGCCCACCGCTGAGCCTGAAGGAGCAGAGATTCAGACGCACACAGCTTCGACTCGTGAGTATCTTAGTAATGGTGAAGTGCTGGCTCAATACCGAGGAAGTCACGTGACTTGTACTTCACATTCGCTGGCAACGCGTTCTGGGCAGACGATCGTCTGTCTCAACCGGCAGTCACTGGATCACATCACTGTAGAAAAAAAAGGTGACGCAACAAGGTTGCCACGTGGACAGGTTTATGCCTGTGTGTCAGCTACCTGGAGTAGCTAAGTAGTTTCAGCGTACATATTGTACAGGTACTGCCAGGTGCTTCTTCAGCTTCAGATGTAGTTTGCATAACCTTTCCCGTTTGGATTAGTTTTAGAATTCTTTACATTAAAAAGCATCTGGAGTGAACATTTTTTACTAAACGGTCCCTCCCTCTCAGTTTCTTACTGGAAAATTATAGGGACAGGTTTAACAACTGCCTGGCAATTCCATTGCCGTACAAAGAAACACAACTTGTTCCTTTGTCGAATGGCACCTCCTTGTGGCAAAGATTCAAAACAACACATGGAAGAACAGGCCTTCTAGTTTAATTAATATTGAATGTAATATACTAAATGCAGTTACTTATTATCTAGCTTGAGGTCCTTGGTGCGGATCTTGTTTTATTAACTAACGATTAACTAATAAATCTCAGTTATAGTTAATCATGTTTCTCAGAATATTAACTGGAGCAAATTAAAACACGTCAAATAAAAAAATAAAAAAACTATGCTGAATTTGTATTAATACATAAAATATTTATAATAAATAAAAAACATTCAGAATCTTTTATGTGGTAGAGCAGATAATCTTTATGTGGTAGTTCAGATGGATAAACAAGTTATTTTTTGATGGACTAAAAAATAGACATTCATTTCATGGCATAAATACAATCGTTGCAAAACATTTTTAGTTTTCTATATACATTCAGCTTATCCGGTGTCGCTTCCCACAGACGCTCCCGTGACGCCATGCTCAGAGCACAGCGAAGAGCTGCCGCAGGTTTTTCAGTATCTGCTGGGTGTCCTCGTGCTCAGGGAAGGCGTCCTCGGCCCTCTGCGCTGCCGCATAGCTGTTCTGGAGGTCTCCCACCTGCAGGGGGAGACCAAGAGAGAACCGTCGCTAACCGTAAACCAGCGCCGGCATCCCGCGCCATCCCGCTTTTCAGGATAAAGCAAGTCCCTCGTTCAGCGCTTCGGCCGTTGCCATGGCAGCGGATGCCAGGCCAGGACCAAAGCCGATATATTTTTAAGAGGGAGCATTATCCTGCGCAGAGGCAGAGCACTATGACAACCGAAGGGATTATAATTCTAAGTAAAAGTGCTTCATTACCTTTTCAGAGAGAGTGGAGAGATTAAAATGAGGCTCGTACATATGGGGAGCCAGGGAAGAAGCTGTTTGCAGGAAAGCTTTGGCCTGCAAGCAAAAATAACAAAAAAAAAAAAAAAAAAACATTAACAAAAGTCCCCACGCAGGCATGAGTACAAAAATGTATTTTCATTTATCCAATAGGGTTTGGTCAGTGAATGGACTAGACTGAGATAGTGCAGCGAAAGACACTTTACCGTTTCAGCCCCTCGCTGCTGTGTTCATCTCTTTTACCGAGACCCCAGACCCACAGCGTTTACCTGTTCCATCCGCCCCCTGCGCATTTCCAGCACGGCCAGGTTGTTGTATGCTTCCGCGTGGTCGTTGTTGTTGGCCAAAGCCAGTTTGAAACACTGGTAGGCTAAAGCCAAGTCTCCGATTCCCTGGGGAATGCAGAGGAACGGCAGCTTCCTTCATTAAAACCGCAGGGTTTGCGTCAAGCAATTTTAAGGGCAGTTATTGAACAGGCGAGGCGCTTCGCGGTGAGACACTCTCCTCTAGCTAGCTAAACATTACATCATTGGCTCTCAGGGAGTCTTCCCTGCGGCATTAAATGTTTTCACTCGCCTTAAGCTGCTTTAAAGCTCATTAACTGCACTATATAAGCACTGCTGCGGGGAAGCCACGCTGACTTTATCGCTACGCAGCAGAGGGCTACGGATCTTTACTGTGTCTTCATACGGCATCAGGGGGAAAAAAGGGTCGATTTCGACCTAAACGTATTGTTGGGCGGGGAGAATAACCACAGCAAGAAAAGGATTGGGGTTTTCCCGGAGGCACCCACCACGGCCACATGGCCCAGGTTGTACCAGACGTCGGCCAGCTCCTCGTCGTTGCCCACCAGGGCCAGGGCTCTCTCGAAGGAGGACAGCGTCATGTCGTACTGCTGGGCGTAGAAGCAGCACAGCCCCAGGTTGTTGAAGAGCTGGCAGTTGTACACCCCCATCTGCAGTAGCCGTCTTGAGGACAAATTGATGGGAGGGAGGGCTTTAATTAAATGGTAGTACATTGGCAAGCGCAAGGCGTATTCCAGCGTATTTCTTTTTTAACGCACCCATAACTTTCCCCCCATAGACTACCAGCCCGCTGCGTTTCCCGACAGCCCAGACAGTCCATAAAGAAATCCCCCTTCGCCCCCGTCAGCGTCCAAACCAATCGCTTACTGGAAGAAAACCTGACACATCCTCCTTTCATCTGGGATTGATCTCCAGTGGAGGAACAGGGGGTTAATCCCGCCGATAAACAGAGGAGCCTAATTAAATTGCCGAGAACAAAACGTGGAAAAACGGGGAGGGCTCATCCCTTCTGCCCAGGGGAGGCATTCCTATGGGGCCATTTTGCTGTGAAAGTCAAAAACGGTCCACTGCGGAGCCATACGGCTGAACAGCCAGCAGGAAAACGTAGCCCTTCCCTGTATTGTGGCCTTTACGAGGCACTCCACACTCCAGGTATGACACACGGGAGCCTGAACATAGAGCCCCTGACCCGGCTACGCAGCTACCTGTAAAAGCGCAGGGCAATCTCGGGCTGATCGGTGTAGAAGTGATTGCTGCCGATGCAGGCGATGGCCTCCACGTGCGTGTTGTCCTGCTTCAGGACGTCCTTGTAGTACTCCGTGGCTGACGTGGCATTGTTCATCTCCTGTGGGGGGGCAGAAAGGCCACACTGACGTCTCCGACAACGTTGGGGACCACGGTGGTCAACGTACGGCGGAACCCCGCTACACAGCGACACGTGCCTCGTGAATGCGAGCGATTCCCGTCAGGAGAGTGACTTCTCCGGGGAAGTGGTCCAGGCCTTGCTTGAAGAGGGTCAGAGCCGTTACGGGCTGATCCAAGCGCTGGTAGACCTGTTACAGCCGATTTGGGATGACAAAATAGCACCGAAAAAAAGACAGGGGTTCAACAGGGGGTCAAAGAGGACTCATCAGCAGCACAAGCGCGGTACAGACACCCGCCGTTACCTTGGCCAGGTAGAGGTAAGTGTCCACCACCTCCTGCTGATTGAGAGCAGACCTAAACTGTTTTTCAGCTTCTCTGTGCAAACCCAACCTGTGGAAACACAGATCAGTGCACCATTGTTGGCCATGCGCCTTGGCTCCCAGACAGGATCCCAGGCGTCAGCTTCAACGCACCTGTAATAACATTTGCCCAGCTGGACCTTCCACCACCAGTCCTTGAACTGCGCATTCTCAGTGGCCATGGCAGCCAGGTCTATCGCCTGCGTTCAAAAGCACAAACAATAACCTCATCGCTGGCAGCACATAACGCCCTTATTCCCTTTCTTCTAGGAACAGAACGTCACACAGCATCAGTCCTCAATGAGCAACGCAAGTCATAAACCAGATTGGTGGAACCAGCAAATCACGTACGCTGATTCTGTTGGGGATATTGCCAATATCTGGCAGCCAAAAGGAACACAAAAAAACCCAGGAAGCTCCCCAGCACTTTGAGAGGGGCACAGTAACAGTCTGCACCCCTTCTAAACAGTCAGAATTCTGGGCAGAATCCTCAACAAACCCAATGTCCTCAAATGTTTCCCCTACGTGGTCATAACCCGCAAAATATTTTCTCCAGCTTTGACGGTTTGGATGTGCTTTTTCACGCCAGTATTAATTAGGCACGGCTACAGCCATAAATACAAAAACACAGCATGGCTTTTGTTCCCATGTGCCCAAGAAGGTATAAGTCAAAACCAACAAACTGGCAACCAGATCCTCCCTCTGGGGATAAATGAGAACACTACACCAGATGCAGTCATCATAAATAAGATTACCGTTTCCACTGGTCAAACACAGGCCAGCTGGGCATTAATTAAGAACTTACATTTTTAACATCATTTTCATGATGGAAGATGTATTCAAACAAGCTCTGCAAAAAAAAAAAAAAAGACAAAAAAAATGACAAGCAGGTCATTAAATCTTCCCATAATAGAAATCCACTTTAAGAGCACAGTCAATATTTTGAGCAAGAACTATCTGTCCCATGCTTTGAACTCTACACATTCCTGTACAAGCTGTATACCTTGGACAGATTTGGTTTCTGGGCATACTTAGCCAGGTTCAGTCTGGACAGGTTTATGAATGGTCCCTCTGGGTTGGTCAGCATGGAAGCCTAGAGAAACAGAGAAATTTAGCTGTAATACATAGAAAATACTTTTGAGAATGAGGCAGATAATAAACTGCTATTGTAATAAAGACAATTGTAATGAAGACATATATCAAGCCCTTGTAGCATGGTTTGAGCCTCCTGTGTCTAAACAAAAACAAGGTATGGTTTTCTTTTGGTTTTAATCGTCACGAGAGGGAAAAGTTTAGGCCTTGCACAAAGCGACAAATGGGGTTATTAGCTGAATGAGTCTCTCTGAGTCTGATGCAGGAAAGGTCCCCGTTTTTTTGTCAGATAGGTGTTGCTGACACCAATGCTTCAGGTCACAACCGTGGGCCGGTACCGTGCCGAGACGGACGAATCTCCCGGAGGAACTGGTGACGGGCCGGGCCGTGTGGGCCGTGCGGGGGGTCTTGATGGCTTGCTCCATGGTTCCTGGCCGGCCTGACTGCGTGCTCGGGCGCACAAATCCCGTGATGGGACGTCCGGAATGAGTCATTGGCCTACGGCGGCAGACGCAGTGACACAGTTAACCACACGGAGAAGATCGAAACTGTACCAAAGGTGTAAAAGCACACACACCGAACAGCAGGGGTGGGTCCTCCTCCCTGGCTTGTCCCGGGCATTCTCAGCGATGTCCCGGGACCTGAAAAACAATCTTCTGTGTTTTATACCCATGAACAACATGAACCATCTGCCCTAAAACACTCCATTGCTCCATTTGAGAACGAGGAAAACAAATGAATCCCCACAAATGAATTGCAATGACCATTACCGAAATAAGAAAGTAATCTCAGTTAGTGAAATTCAGCCCCCAACCCAAGGGAAAATAAAGAAATTAAAGCTCCCTCTACAGGAGAGTCACTTACGTGCAACTTGCGCGATGGAGTTCTCATCCAGCATCATCTCTGCGATGCCTTCCTGGTCCACTTCCACCTCATCGATGTACACCATCTCCGTCAGCGCACGGGTCTTCAGGCTCCAGGCCGCCTACCAGAGAAACCCCTGTGACTTACATTTCAGCACAGCGCCACCTCCCTGCGAATGGGCTCATTTCACCCATGTCTTTTAGAAACAACAGGTATGGTCAAAATGGAGAAAATTTACAGAAAGAAGCAAGGACCAGGTATGATGGAATCATTAAGCTCAAGTAGTGTATAACTTTCAAGTTTCAATATTCATAAAATGTTCACAATTATTTTCCCATCTATAATTAAATTGAGGCAGTGACCTAGAATTGAGAAATACTATTTACCAATAAACAATTACATTAACAAAATTTCAAGCATAAGAATTTTTTTCCCCTCTTAATGGGAAAGTGTACTCTGCATAAGGCCATATAGGGAACATGTTGTGTGGGTGTGCAGCCTGGCTCACAAACCCACAAAGAAATGTTATCCAGCCCAACTGTCTTTAAAACATCTTTTTTTAAAGGGAGATCGCCGCTTTACTTTGAGGGCAAAGACAATGCCGATGGTAATCCACGGCTGTAATAAAACCACGCGACGCGTCTCGCAGCGGCGGCAGCGGCAGCAGAGGCAGCGGCAGCAGCACTATGGACAAAACTCCCTAAGGGGCTGTTGCCCTGGATATCGGCCAAACCACCTGAAAAGCTGATTCAAGGCTAGAAGGCCTTGACAGTAATCGTTTGTGTTTTTTTAATGATGCACATTAATCCGCAGTGAAGAGAAGCAATTGTTCTCTCCCAGACAGTAATTCTAAGGCATCACGGTTTCACAACATTGATCAAATATTGTAGACATCGCTGTAACACTGTGCCAGGTATATTGCATTATTCACCTTACAATTTTGTGGCAATAATCGGAAAACAATGTTAGACGATCATTAATTGCTCCACACTTTCTAAATCCCTTTATACAGCTGTATCCTGAAGCAGTCGACATATGTAAACCGGTTACAAGTCTGCGAACACCACACTGCACAGAAATTAAGGGAATATATTATTATTTTACTCCTGCAGAAAAGATTAAACGCATTTCCGTTTTTCTGGGTTCTGTCTAAATATTATCACGGACTATTGGTTGATCCCAATTAAATCGTGATATAGATTAAGGTAAGCATATTACTGGCATATTACTATATGTTTCTAAAAGGAAATACTTTCATTTGCCATTTCTGCTCTTCGTCATGTTGTAATTATGCCATTGTGTTACAATGCTTAGGGCATCATGACCAGGAAAAAGTTATCTGAATCCGATTAAGTATGTCCTGTCTAGACATATATTTTCTAAATCAAATCAGGTGACCACAGGCCGCTTTTCAGGCAAACGAACGCTACATAAACAATTTAAATAAATCGAATTACAGAATAACTGACGAAGCAGAAGACTGGATTAATTCAGATGGTTTTCCTTCGTGCAACCATTATGTAAAAACGCAACGCTAACTTCCAATTTTACTTATTTTTTATCATAAATAACGTCTCTCGTATTAGGGAAATTATTATTATTTTCCACATTAGCGTACCATATATTTCAAGACAACCACAGAAACCTAGTAATTACCTCGTTGATCCTTATCATAGTTTGTCCATTTAAATAGCTATTCAGGTCAAACGAATACCGCACGTAGAGTCATACTAGTTCATAATTGAATCCCTAATAACAACAGAATTTACATTTTTAAAAATCCGGCTATTCTACGGGATCTGCAAACTAAGCGTCACTCGGGCAGGAAAAGCAGCGAAGTGAAGATGGGAGGGAAAAGTTACCTCCGAAACAAGCAATGAAGAACCAGCCTCCTGTGAATTAGATATTTGCAGCGAAATAAATTGTGAAGGAAGAATTAAAAGAGAGATGAAACACGGAAATCAAGACATCTATGTTTGCGCGTGCTACGTACAGGAAAACAAAAAGGTAAAAGGTAAACAAATCAAATTAAAATGTTGGTAAAGTCAAGTAAAGAACTTTCTATGAATGAACCAGTTTTGTTATTGTTATTAAAAAGTCATTTTGAAAGTATATAACAAAATGCTGAAGGTTTAATTATTCTAATTCCATGTACACGCAACAGGATTATCGATCCTGTCCTTACTAACTAGCTACCTACCTACCTACCTGGTCGTACGGACTGTCTTCAAGTATCTTGGTGCAGACATCAGAACAGTGCTGGAACTTACGTCTCCTAAAGTAGCTCCACGCAAGAAACAATGGGTCCATGGTTACCTCCATCGTTAAAGATATTTTCTATAGACGTGTATGCAGAGCCAGCTAACAAAACCTTTACAGCTGTAGCGTCCTGTCACTACCAGCAACGGAGGATTGAAGGGTCCTTGTGAATATTAGTGGTCTATGTATAAGCCTGTCAAAAAAGAAAATAATTTTTTTATTATTATTGCACTTTGTAACCGCATAATTATTTTTTTGTGTTTGTGCGGGAATACATACTGTAATGCAAAATATAGCGGGTAAATACTTTATAGAATATGAAAATTTAAACAACTATTTTAAAATGGCGATATGTAGGCATCTCACTGGTCTCGATTTAAAGTTAATCTTTAAACCCTACGAAATAAAATCGGTTTAAAGGATTATTAATTTTCTTTTGAAATTTTAAGTTTTCGTTTCAAGCTGCTATTCTAAATGTATGTATTTCATAATCATATTGAGGAGTGCGCCCCAATTTATTTTACTATTAGCCACTTGCTAACATAGCTGGCTTGCTAGGTCTAATTGGACAAAAACCTATTTTCACATGTAACAATCGAACATATCGTCATACTTAAACTTCACTTTATACGATAAATGAAATACATTTGATTGTATAATTTAATTCCAAAATCATCTTTATCAAGACCTTCTTCTTTCCTCTTAAGGCCCTATGTTTGTGGAATAATACAAAATAAGTCATAATACCAATTTACTTAACTATAAAGTAGACCTGTAGTAATACTACAATAATTAAATGTATTTATTTAAAAAGCACCTTTTCCGAATCAAACTACACTACACTGGAAAGCACACAGGACAGCAAATACGAAATAACTTTATTTTAATAAAATGTAAATCAAACATGTATTACAAAGCCACAATGACCAATTAATTGTTCTAAAAATTTTACTTTATATATACAACTTGTTTGTTGTACAAGTCCAGTTTGTGGGATATTTGAAAGGTTGTAACATTATACTTAACTAATTCGACGTTTCTAACGTGATTTTTTTTAAAGAAACCCCTACCACCTTAATAGGGTCTTATAACACGTTAGTCCTTAATTGCAAGTGATACTCGGTGAAAAATTGAGGACATTTTAGTAAGTGACTCCATTTACAATTCAATGCACTTGTTGCCTACACATATCTTACCGCAATAGACTGGCATTACATTTAGATATGAGAGTCATAAATTGTAGGCTGCAAAGAAAAAAGTGTTTGTGAAAAAAGGAGTGGAAAAGGAGGATTCTTGATACTAAGGTCTTAGCGTTAAAATGGTTGGTCGGCTTAAATAATATAGAGTAAATACGATACTTTTTGTATGTTACAAAAAGTATTACCTTTATTCAGACTGTTTTGTTTTGCGTTAATGGTTGTGCCTTGTGTGCAGTTCCTCCGACTGCCCAGGACGCGCCTTAACTTGAAATGGTCGCGAAACCTGGACACTGCGTTGATAACTTGACAGCTACCATCTGTTCAGCATTCACTGAAGATACTCGGAAGACATCAGCAACATGCCCCTAGCAACAGTGGTTACTATGTGAACCTAAACGTTAATAAAATATACAATAATTATTAGAACGCAGAAACAAATAACTGTCATGAGTACATGGATTTGATACACTACCCAAAATAATTTATGTGAATAACCGAATTTCACAAAATTAAAGATTTACATAAAATGTTAGTATTTTCATTCTCACAAAATATAAGAGGACAGTACCATCCCCTCTAGGTAGATTGACAGCGGTCACAGACTCCATGCCGCACATAATTGGTGAAAAAAGATGACAATGGGATGGATGTACAGACCACCCGTCGGGGAATTCTATTGGCCAGTGAGCTTTTCCTCATTTTCCATATTAATCTCTGGGGTTTCGATTGGGCTGACGGTTAATCGGTCAATGGTGAAGATCCCTCTCTGGGCGGTGCTTGTAAAGTAATGCGAAAACTCCATGTTTATAGGATTTGACAGGAGCTGGAGTCTGTCTTCAGCAGAGCTGCTCGCGCGGGGCTTGAGTGGGTAGAGGTAGAGAGGTGCTCGTTAGCTTTAAAGTGTTAGGACTACGGATAACACAAAAGCAAGGCAGCCCCCAAAAACACGACAAGATGCAAAAAGAGTGTTTTTGAAAACATAGCCTACTTAACTTTAGACTCATTTAAATGTTTAATTCTTAGCAATCACTTTTAAAAAGTGCAAAATGCTCTGATAGCGGAACCAACGGCTGAGAGATCGAATGAGGGCTTATGTGGTGAATGAACAAACATAAAATACTTGCGTCGGAGAGAATTAATTACGGACATGGCTGACAGAACGGCTCCGAATTGTCACCTGCGGTTGGAATGGGTCTACGGATACAGGGGACATCAGTGCCGCAACAACCTGTACTATACAGCGGCGAAGGAAATTGTTTATTTCGTCGCCGGTGTGGGAGTAGTTTACAACACTAGAGAACACAAGCAGAAATTCTACTTGGGGCACAACGATGACATAATCAGGTAATAACGATTCCCAAATTTAAAGCGTTCTCGAGTAGATACTGCTGTGGAAATTCCGAAAATAACATGCGATAATAAGAACTCGGCAACCGGGAGAGGCGAGGCTAACAAAAATATTGTTTTGTACGCTTTCACCAAACGCAAACAAGCCTTTACTTTCCCCATTGATCCACAGTGAATTGTCTCAAAAAATTTAGCTCAATATGAAGATAGATTAATAGGCTACTGAACATGTCTTGCTACGAAGTCGGCTAGCTTAGTGTGACTTGGTTAACCTTCAGGAACTACAGAAGCTGGACAGCGACGAAGCGCACCAACTTGTCACCGGAGTAATCGAGAGCCGACATAGTTTTTATTTTATTAACTTCACCGGCTTCGGTTAAATTACGGTTATTACGAATGTGGAAAAAATGTTTTGCATTTTGCTTATGACAATAACTACATATGAAACTGAATTAGACTTAGGGAATTTTTTCAAGGTGCTAAATATACTTTATTTAAAAAAATACATTTTATAATAATTTTGAAGGATCAAATATGAAATTCAGAAACTAGAAAAATGAAATAATATGCTGTTTTAACGCTAGTTAATTTGTGAGCCAGTATGCTGTATGTTTACGGTAATTGTGGCATTTACGTTTTTCATAGTTAAGAGTCACCAATCAGTATGATTTTGTCAAAAAAAAAAAAAAGTATCGTACAATACTAGAAAAGGTGAAAAACTGTTAAAATTCTGGTGGCGTTTTCTGGTGGAAACGGGTAGTTTTATTGTAGGTAAATAAATAAAAATTATATTGAGAGTTATATACGCTATCATGGTCGGAGGCAGTCGGCACGATAGCGGAAAGAGTCGACCACCTCCCGCCCGAGTACTGGTCTACATCAGTGATCATAAAATGTGAGCAGGCCGGTTGAATGTAACCACGAGCGCCACATTTTGTGACCCCAGGAATAGGTTTATCTTTTAGATGGGCTTCTAATGCACTTTGCTTTTAGAACATTTTGGAAAAATATTATTATTTTATTATTAAAACATTTTGACTATTAATATAAAATAGTAACTGGATCATCAACATTTCCAAAATTATTTTGTTAAAATCCGTGGGCGCTACACTAATACACTGGTTTCTGCTAGAGTTGCACAAGTGAACTCGGTCGCTCCAGGGTGAAGCCAGCGCACATTTTTGCTACCAGAAACTGCGGGGTGGATAATTACCGCAGGTTTGACCGTGGTCTGCAACCCCTCAGCTACACAAGCGACGAGCAGAGAGACGCCCTGCAAACAGGATCACGGTCACGGTCATGGGCTCATTCCATGGTACTTTAAGGGAATAATCGGAAAGCATTTCCTATGGGGTCTGTGCTCTGTTTGTCTACTGCAAGCCGTTCACACCTTTTAGGAGCATTCCGTTTACAATATGAAGCACACCTTACCAGGTTGGCAGGTTTCTCTCAGAGCCGACAGGTGGGTGTCCAGTTTGCCGGTGATGCTCGGAATTGGGTACACACAAACAGCTATTCGTTTACCAAAACCCCTGGAGTGGATGCGTGGCTGTATGGAGGGGGGTGAGGCCGGTGAACCCCTAGACCCGGTCGTTGGTTCCCTAAGCAATCAATGCCGTTCCCGGGCCCCCGATTCACCAGTGTAGGCATCCTCTGAGTGACTTCCAGTGAATCACATGCAGGGAAGCTGTAATTTTCTTTGGTTCTTTACCTGTTCATCTGGACGCCGTGGGTCCAATATAAACAAAAGTGTCATCGTTTTTGTTCATTATCTCCCAGAATTATCACTGCAGTGGCGAGACTGCCTCACAATTTGGGGTATGTCGTCACGGCAACTTTACCATACGATTACATTGCTAAGCAATTTGAGGGCACTGTGAGTGTCCCTTGTCGGAGCTGAGTGAATATTTAACCCTTCATACTGTAGCAGTGTTCCGCTGTTTTAAACTGTGAATAAAGTGAACCGGGCAGATTAAAACTGAGCAGATTAATGTGTGGTCCAGTTCATAGATTACTTACACACATAAAGTGACTACAATAAATATATTTAAATGATTATTTTTTCCTTTGTAGAATGGAAACGGTGAGATGGGTTTGTTTACTTGCATTTACTGATGTGTAGTAGTGGGTCTGGGGTAGCCCAAAAGTGTACACTATGTATTTTTAAGATTAAAATAAGATGAATCCATTTTCATAGAGATTACTGAGACTCCCTAGTACATAAAATGCCCCTTTCTCCAGTCAATTTTGTCCTTACATGGAAAATAAAAACGCTCCAATAAAATCAGCTGGCACCCTGCCTCTCTCCCCGAGTGGTGCCCCACGGGTGACCTTCTTGGGAACAGGGACTGGTGTATGACCTCCGTCCACAGCTGGGCCATCATTGTGCAGGCTGGGACATGGCAAAGGGACACAAGCCTTACCATTCGTCAGCTGGCTCTCTGCTGCATTATTCATTGGTCGACCGAGACCGTAACCGGCTCCCTCCTGTATTATTAATTGGTTGACCGAGAGCGCAACTTGGGATTGCCTTGCGTGAGAAATTCTGACGCCGGTGTGAGTTACGCATCCTGAGGTGGGGGCTCGCCGCGTGGCCCCCCACACATGCTCAGTCCTTTTTTAAATTCTGAAGCGCCTGTCGCCGGGTGTTGTCCCATCCCCCCGTCCCGCCGCCCCACTACTCACCGTCCTCCTGTCTGTCGCCGGAACCTGGGAGCCCGGCGAACGACGGGGGTTTTAGTCCGACAAGCTTTTGTTCCTCTTGCCCTTTGGAAGCCCTTAATGAAAGTGCAGATCTGTCGTGTTTATTTCAGGCAGTCATAGTGACTGGCACAACACTTAACCACGATTATGCGTTTTGTACAGTCAAGTGCACACCAAAGCCCTCATTTCAGAGGATTTCATGCGTGCGTGATTGTTATGATGCAAAATGCTAATTTTCTTTCTGCAGGGCAGGGAAATAACCTCATGCATACTTTGACACGAGCCACCTCAAGCTAGCACAAATCTGCTGAAAAACTAGTTCATAGTCCAAGTTCAGTTTATGGTTAAAGTGCTGCCATTATGTCCTGCAGCTGGGTATTTACACTGTCACAGGCTGCTATTTTACTGATCGATCCGGCTGGCCTAAAAGGGGCTTCAAAAGCTGACGCTTCCCTGAATTTCTTTGTATTGTACGTGCATCAGACGGCGCACTGGGTAACGTGCCTCAAAAGTAAAGCATAATCATTCCACTTCAAACTGGGATCGATAGCGGAGTTTTACCCAGACAGACTCGGAGGCATGTCATCTCTGTGCAGGATTAACGGACTGTGAAGTACCATTCCTTTGAACCATTCAGGCTTCTTCGTCACTGGGGGTGGGGGTGACAAGCGCTTTTCCTCCCTGCATCTCTTCAGCAGACCATTGGGTCGCAGCAGAATCCGAGGACCGGGATTACCTCTGTAAGCATTGAGCTAAAGGATTAGGCCCCTTGCAAAACCCTGCAAACCTCTGCATTATCTCAGCAAGGCTGCATCTGTTGGACAGTGGCCTCTCGCCGTAGTCCGATCCATACCAGGCAAAGCACGAACAATGCCTCTTTAGACAGCTACCCTTGGCGGGAATCGAGGACGGCTGACGCTGACTTGCTCTTTTTGGTAAATGTACACCTATTCCATATGGCTCCCGTCACCCTTCACAGGGCATGGTGTGTGTGTGTGTGTGTGTGTGTGTGTGTGTGTGTGAGGCGCAAGAGCCACGACTAGTGCCCCCTGGTGGCGGAAGTTCGCCGTCGCTGCGACAGGGGGCGTTCGTGGAGCACGCAGCGTTAGAGGCAGGATGTCAGTTGCACTGCGGGTGATGCGATGTGAGGAGGTTGGCTTGTCCCTCCGTATCCCGGTGGAAAAGTGCAGGGGCGAAATACTGTGCACCAATACTGCGTCCTGATACCACGTTCTGACACTGCGTCCTGATGTGTTTGTGCTATGAATATTTCCTTTCCTTTATGGCGTGCGCCATTGTTCTTATTGCCGTAACAAATCACTCTTCCTCAGACGACATCTTTGGTTGAAGTAGAACATTTAAAAGTGTACCGCACTATTTCAGATCACCGCTAAAGGCTGGTGTTAGAAGATCCCGCTACGGTTCGGCGATCACGCTACGGTCTAAACGTGCCGACTTCTGGTTCGTACGCCCGTTCTTCGCTTCACTCGGGATTGGCACTGCGCAGAAATGAACATTTGGGCATCTGTGCTAATTGCATGTAAATCTTTGTGCCGGCGCGTTTGGCTGCCGCCCGACGCCACCTCTTCACTGTCTGTGAGGAGGCCTGAAAGCTGCACTGCCTTGTGGGTCTGTCGGGCCTGCGTCCAGCCAACACCCCTGTGCCTCCAATCTATCACTCTTAATCCCAACTGCCGCCTCAGTGGTTGCGTGCTGTACAGAGCAATGCCGTAACCCCACCCCCCAAAAACAAAACATACAGTGGATCCCCAATACTTTTCCAAACAGCGTTCACACCATTTTGGTGCATTCCTTTTAGGATATGGAGCACAGATTGCTCGGAGCCCAGGTGTATTTCCCATCTTTATTCCTCGAAAAATCAACCCTGCTCCTCCCCCCACGTTTAAGATACACTGCCCCATATTACTCATTTCCCCGGAACGGTCGCCTGTCAGTTTGAAACCCCGGTTACACGCTAACTGCGGCGCTCGTCCCACTCTCGCTGTCCTCTGCCTAAATCATTTTCTGCCGGCGGATTATCTCATCCAATCTAGCCATTCCTCCACTGAAAAATCTCAAGCATTTAAATTCTCTGCCGCCGGGGAGACGGACCGAGCCACCTGCTTATTACCTTTATGCTTCATGATTCGCATAAATTCGGACTTGTTCTGAACTCAGCGTTGCTTCCTGAAATGTCATTTTAAATGCTCACGCATGAATCAGTATGTTGTTTGACATTCCAGTCGTTGTTGTAATCATTGTGTCATTTATTGCAAATTGCCCTTGAGGAATGAATCAGTTAAAAGGCAATGATGATGAGAAAGAGCTTTGTGTGGTTTACAATCATAGAGAGTGAAAAGAAGAGGCAACTGCAGTCAAGCTGAATTGCGAGCAGATGTGCTTTAGAATTCCAGGCTGGAGTGTTGGGATTGGATCGGGGAGAGGGGGGGCTTGCGCCAGCCGGCGTCGGAGAACATTTAAACCGGGACCAGGGTTGCCGATGAGGGCTTTCACTGAGCCACCGGACGAAGTCAGATTTTTCTGGGTCAGGAGTCAAATCAGGAAGCCTGCCTTTTCCAAACCTGAACCCCCACCCTCACTCTGATTCTTTGCCGAAACCTTGAACCAAAACCCCACCCTGTGCCAAAACCCCCACCACCACCTCAACCCTGTGCTGAAACCCCATCCCCCACCTCAACCTTGTGCTGAAACCCATCCCTCACCTCAACCTCAACCCTGTGCTGAAACCCATCCCTCACCCCCACCTCAACCCTGTGCTGAAACCCCATCCCTCACCTCAACCCTGTGCTGAAACCTCATCCCTCACCCCTACCTCAACCCTGTGCTGAAACCCCATCCCCCACCCCCGCCCTGTGCTGAAACCCATCCCTCACCTCAACCCTGTGCTGAAACCCCATCCCTCACCTCAACCCTGTGCTGAAACCCCATCCCTCACCCCCACCTCAACCCCGTGCTGAAACCCATCCCCCACCTCAACCCCGTGCTGAAACCCATCCCCCACCCCCGCCCTTGCCAGCTTCTGGTTAGCATGATGCGTCTGCCGTGCCCATTTGTAGGCCACGAGCGCTGGCATGCTCTCATTTCCAGCGTAATCCGTAATCCGTGCTGGCCCCGCGGTGCTCTTGGGGAGCGCCTGCAATGCGTCTGTCCCGCACGGAAAGGCTCCAGTGTCAGCCTCCTCACTTCATTTATTCCAGTTTAAAACGGATATTCAGGAGGGACAGTCTCAGGCGTCTCTCTACGCAGTTAACCAAGGGCAAACCGGTTGTCCTCACTAGCGCTGCACCCCCCCATTCCCGCTCTGTTCCGTGTCAGAGTCCTACGGCAGTCCGCCCCCACCCCATCTCCACCTTTCTAACGCCAGTCCCCTCGGTGAGGTCACGTCCCCCCGCTTTCACAGTGACACAGTGTGGGTTTCCTGTCGCATTTGGGCCTCAGTTTCTGGGTTCCCGCAGCTCCGCTCAGCTCTCGGTCTGATCGTTCCGCGGCTGACTCGGGTGCAGCGGTTTAAACCAGCTCCCCTTCCGCTGCTTCCCACCTGCGCCCCTGCTTCTGAGTTTTAGATCCCAACGTGCCGCTGCCCAAGCCACCGGGTCGGCTGCCAGTAAAGGCAGAAAATGTCTGGTGCGAGGAGACGCGAGACGCGGGTTTCGACACACATCTCGGTTAAAGCCGCCGCGGCTCATTATTCAAGTTTTATGTAAAAGAACATTTTAAACATAGTGAGCTCTCTGCACGGTTTTCACACTGGCACACCTACATTCACATGTTTGCTCACAAGTGCACTGGGGGGTTAGGTGGCTGCTGTGTCTCTGATAGCAGGGAGCAGGCCTCTGGGGAGGACATTGGGACACTGACAGCTCTCACCTCCATACACAACTCAGATCAGCTCCTTGAGTCTGGGATCCCTCGACACACGCCAACATTCATCCATTCATTTATTATCCCAAAGCTGCTTGTTCCAGCCTAGGTCTTTGCCCAATCCAATCACAGATGACCCAACACATACACATGGCTTTTTCTTCTTACATGCCATATAAGGAGTGTGTAAATCTCAGTAAGCACATCTGATGGGCGAGGGGGATTTGTGCAGACTTTGATTCCGCCTGACCTGACACCCTTACGGGGAAGAAGCGTGGCTTGCCTCGCCTCACAGAGAGTGGTCCCGGGGAGCATGCCTGCTAGTCTGAGTGTGTGTGGCAGTCAATACAATGTGATTCAGCATTTCGCCTGGCGGAGCTGGAATTGACTCAATTTGTATTCGCATTAACTGAAGTAAACAAAAAAACAAACTAAACGAACAAAAAAAAAGAAAAGGTATCAAAGTAAGAATCTTTCATGCAGGGCTCGACGCTTTTAAAAGGGCCTTCAGACTTCGACTCGGTTACTCTGGTTATGTCTTTACTGCTGTTAGGGTGACTGCAGAGTAAATAAAATCCAGTATGTCTGACGTCAGCCGTTTCCCACATGTGTTGGACAAGCAGAGAGTCAGCAGTCCAGAGGAGCTGAGAGAAACCTCCATCTGGCTTCATGACACGTACTTCGCATGGGAGAGTGTTGCAACTCAGTCAGGTCCGCTCAGCCAGGTACACTCAGTCAGGTACGCTAAGTCAGGTACACTCAGTCAGGTACACTCAGTCAGTCAGGTACAGTCAGTCAGTCAGGTACACTCAGTCAGGTACGCTCAATCAGGTACACTCAGTCAGTCAGTACACTCAGTCAGTCAGGTACGCTAAGTCAGGTACAGTCAGTCAGGTACGCT
>JAOVYW010000022.1:700012-717462 GCA_025775045.1 Hiodon tergisus
CCCCCCCCCCCCCCCCCCCAAAAACAAACAAAAAAAAATAGGAAAAATGTTCTGATGAACTGTTGCTTTTCATCTTGGATCACTATTTAACATGTGCTGCTAAACCATTTTTCTAAGGTCAGATCCCATACGTTAAAGTAAAGTATTGTAGCCATTTATATCTATTAATGGCTCAACGGATATACTGCTCAAAAATAATGTTTTGAGGAACAGTAAGATTAACTTGGAAAAAAAAGTGCAGAAATGTTCTACAATTATTTTGTATATAAGCTGAAATGTGTTTAGTGCATATTTTCATTTTCCTGATACCAATGTAAATATCATTTTTAAGACGTTCTTTTGTATATTTTTTGTGATATGTTTCCAAAATATAAATTTGATTAAATAATAAAAAGAGACCAAGACTTGCATTTTAATTTGGAGGGTGGGAGTTGGGTTGCTAAGATATTAAAATTAAGTACTTTTTAAAATATACAGGTAGTGGCAAATTTACAACAATAATGCTTTTTTAATTTGTATTAAAAAATAATAATTTTAAAAATCTGTTTTAAAAATTTTGTTTAAATTTGTATGGTAAAAAAAACAAAAAACTACCAAATATCAATAAAGAACATTAAAAGCAATCCTGAATCCACATTCACAGTTTCTTCAAGGCTGGTGAAAGGTACCGCTCTCTTAACTGCAGGGAAGACAAGGAATGAGTAAGAAAAGGTCCTTGAAACCCCATTTGATATTGCATGGGTGTACAGGGCAGGTCCCGAATGGTATAAAAAGATATATATAAACATCTACTAAATAACTGATCTACTCCCGTATGGAATCGATTCTGTTCTTTGGCAAGACTCTCCTCTCCGGTGGGAAATAAACTGTAATGATTCCAAACGTTTTTTTTAAATCAAATCTGTCGTTACAACCTTTTTGGAGTTGCCTTTACCAATATACAGTTTCTTCCTTCTAGACATTTGTTCAGCACTTGAAAAGGGGGTTTTAGGGTCTGGTTACCCCATGAATAAACCAGGGAATTTTGCTGTCCATGATCTCCTGAGCACAATGCCCCGTACACCGCTTCACATTTGTGACCTTCAACTGCACACGGTCAAACAGTACCTGTTGTTGCTCCACTTAAAAGCCTGTCGCAGAGGCATTGAGAGTGGGGGGTGGTAGAAAGGGCAGTCTGCCCGGTTGCATTGGGTCGTAAAGCGACAGGGCTGGGAACACACAAAAAAAGACAACAGACAGCATCGATATCACTCACGAGGTACAGCCATTCTCACAACCTGGCCCGTGTTTCTGACAAATTCAGAACGTGTTTCCTTTGTAATATCTTCTTAGACACAGCAGACTTCTTTTATCGAGCACAAGAGAAGACGTCTATCTGCTCTGCAGAGTCAGACAGTGGAGTTCCGTCTTTGCACAGACAACCATAGCACTTTAAAATCTCAGCACGTGTTACACCCTGAATTACTATGCATTTCCCTTGCGCCCCCTGATTGGTACAGGATTCTGTCTTAATCCCCATTCGATACTTTATTCATAGGGCTTTGCTCTTTATATCGAGTTTGCAGCTGTTTGTGTTTGAACTTGCACCTCTGCAACTTCCCCTTAAGCTGGTTTCTGCAGAACGAACTTATCCTGCCGTTTTCACGCAAGCACTAAATACTGCTATCTTTTCAGACTTTTTCCATGTTGCTAATAGCTTCTCACACAAAATAAATTTTCTTATAAAAAACACCCCGTCAGTTTTCTGAAATGAAGACGTTGTTTGCAGGATCTGCACATACACCAGAGAGCCTCTAACTTTTCACTCGCACGTACAGATTCTGTAGTTCTGTAGGTCCATCTGAACCGCCACTTACTTTCGGGTGATAAAACTGGCAGTCCATCTTCTTGCAGTCCGGAAAGAAGCGACAGCGTTTTGTCGCCTGCGGCCCTGGAAGGCATTGACAGGAAACCGGACTTCAGCAGAATTAAACATCCCAACCGGGTCGGGTTGGTGCGCCCACGGCACAGGCCGAAGGGGGCTTACCTGGCGGGCAAGCCGGTGCTGACACAGCGCTGTTGTGCATATACGGGCAATCGCCGTTTGTGCATCTGGGGTGGTACTTGCAGTCCGGGTGAACAAACAGGCACTTAGCACCAAACTTGCAGTTGGGGAAGGCCCTGTGGTCCATACAATGGAACATCAGTTTTCGCACATTTAAATGTCTCGTCGACATGCATGCAGCGTGCGTCACTCACTTGCACTGGGTCGCAGGGTGCAGGTACGGGCAGTCGTCCCCACTTCTACACATGGGCCAGAACTTGCACCGCTCCAGAACCTTCTGCCGTTTCACTGGTAGGGCCTCCTCGTCCTCCCCCTTGTCCTCGTGCTCCTCGTCCTCCTCCTCCTCATCCATCTCCCCCGCCTCCTCTGCAGAGAAACATCTGCGTTCAGAGGCCGACCGAGACTGAGTCTCTTATCTATCAGAAGCAATAGGCACCACGCACGCATGGATGAAAACAGAAACTAATTTCAGCAGAAACCCAGGAGCCCCGAGTTAATATGCTGTTAACCATGACAACAACCATTATACCAGCACTACCAAATTCTCTTTTTACCCAATAATCACGTTAACAGCACTCTTGTTTCTGTAGTGGAGGGAATAATTTTGTCGTTCTCTCACACACACAACAAAGTTTTCACAAATGAAGTGACTGATTGAATTTCTCTGAGCGTTACTAAACCTTGGTACACTACATTGAAATTCACCGTAGCCCTGTTTCGTCTGCTGCTCTCATATCTCACTGATCACGTGACTCTCTTTCATGGTCATGTGTCTGTGTGTGTTAGAAGCCCACGGCCTTGAAGGCTTCACCCACACATCAGACTCCCAGCCATTCCTACCAGGAACATACCGTGTGGAACAGATAAGCGGCGACATCACCTAACCAGCGGGGCTCACCGTCTGAGCGGGCAAATGTTTTTTGTAATCTCTGGGGAAGGTGGCATAAACCGTGCTTCTTCCAGGGGTTGTCAGCTGTCAGAGGCCTCTTGGTCAGGTTCGCGCCGACTCCAAGGTCTGCCTCAACCTCCCCCAGGTGACGGGACATCCCATCTAAAGTGACGATGAACTTGGGACCGGCGTCGACCTGAAACGGAGTGTTACCCCCACTGCAGAAACAGACCTTTACGCATTAGGCCTTCACTTGTGTTACACATTTAAATGTCCACATTCATGTGAGAAAAAGCACACAAGAAGGGTTCCACTTCCAAGTGGCCTGGTGTGCTTACCTGGCGTGTGCCAGCGTTGAGGGCGGGACTTCCTGGACCTCTGAGAGAGGCAAAAAGGAAGAAAACGAGAATAAAAGCAGTGGATTTGAAACTACTGACCACGCCAGCTTGCAACCAGGCCGCGTGGACAACCGCACTTCCATAAGATAGCGGTCTTGGATCATGTGTACAGCAACACTCACTTCCCTGTTAGCAGGGTTTGCCTGCGTCAGCACTATGACGACGGGATAGAGGCTGATATAATTAATTTAAAATACATTTATCTAGGCCACATATATCACTCAGCCAGCCCAAGTACAGTATACCTGACTAATCACCATCCCCCTAATACATACATTACGAATACTGAATCAATTAGACAACAAATTGAGAAAATACTACATAAAAGCAACCTGCTGCGTGGTTTGTTGTCCTAAATGAGAAAGGCTGGGATTCGGAGATGGCTTTTAATAGGACGCCCATATTGGCCTGACTCAGAGGCGGCAGAAAGGGTCTGTAACAAAGTGAGAATGAATGTTATACACAGGACTATATAAAGCACATTACAGTGTACATTGTACAGACACAGAGACAGACCTGAACTCTGGTTCAGCAGCCAGGAAGGTATTGTGGGAAAGGCAGCTAATCTTTGTCCCATAGCTTTCTCCATACTCTTCCACCTTTTCCTCCACTCCCTTTCTGTAGCCGCCATGCCCTCCTCCTGAGGTGTGGTTCCCACGGACGACGGAGTCAATCCCTGGGGTTTTGTTCCTCTGATGGACCCTGTCCTGCTTCCACACAAAGAGCAGAGTAATACTGATTTACACTTATAGGGGTCATCTGAAACACTGAACTAAAATCAGTCGTGCACTGACAAGGGTTCCAGTGATTTTTAAGATGGCCGTGTTTGCTTTTCTTCTTCTTTTGCTTCACCCAAGCATTGATTATAAAGTGCTTGTTTAGATTACTCAGTTGACTGGATTTTGACTTCAGTCATCTAAAGTTACTGCTCTTATTCCAGCCAAAAAATAAATAAACCAAAACATCAGCTACAGACCCAATTAAAATCGACACTGACTAAAGATATCAGACGAAGACAACGACAGCCAGCCTGAAAACTATGGTCCACACAGGCGTTATTAAACTCCAAAATTCACCTCCTCTTTCTGCCTTCTATGGATGTGTTTGGGATTTCCCGGGCCGTGCAGAACCTGAGTGGACCGGGAGCCTTGGAAAATGCTTTCTGGGGCCAGAGTGGGGTACCGTGGCCTGTAGAAGTCTACTGAGGGTCGGGTTGAGCTGTGGGTTGCCGTGGCAGCTCGCTCATGGACTGCGACGATCCCATCTTCCGACTTTAAGCGAGATGTCCTAGAAAAGATCATTTGTGTTCCATTCCTCCTAAAACAAGACCCCCAAAAGACTGTTAAATATAATGAACATACACAAATGATGTTTAAGGCTATCAATCTATATATGCTCTTTTTATTTTTTTATTTTTAACCACAGAGTACTGAGTGTACAAAACTTTCAACTCCGATCACTGTTCCGATGCCCAGGCAGTGAGCGTGTAGCACACCTGTCTGAAGACCTGTGGTGGCCGTGAGCGGACAAGCTGTTTGACACCAGCGATTCGGTTCTTCCCACTCTCAAGCCAGATCCATCCTGTTCCCAACATTCCTTGGCTGAGTGGTCAGCCCGGCATGCCCCAGCACGGTGCTTCCTGGTGGGGCTTCTGCCCTCCGCGTAGAGGGACTGTCGGCACTCACAGGCAGGCTCTGCGAAAACGCCAGCATCTTTTACAGCATCTCAAGCCCGTGTGCTTTTGAGGACCGTTGGGTTCTGCTACTGTGATAGTTGTGAAGATACAGAGATCACGCGACAACAGTTGAAATAAATGGGAAAGTTTATTTCCCAAAATGGCCGGGAAGCTGGTGAATTTGAAATGCTGGATCTCAACAGGTGGTTTATATACCCCAAGTGGTGAAACTCTCCCTTAACGCAACAGATGTATATTCCCATATCCAGAGCCATATCTTATTCTTGGCCAAGGTATGCATTGTGGCATTCCACTGCATTCTGGACATAAGTAAAATACATACACACACCTGTTTCTTTCCTATACTGGCTATTAGGTGGTCTCCATCAAAGCATCGTAACTTTGTTACACAATGAAATATAAGACACATTTCATTAAAATGAATAAATAAAAACAAAACGTTTTTAAAAATTCAAATAAAATAATCAAACTTACCAACAGTTGCTGACCGAAGCTGTTCTAGAACTCCATGCAGCCTAAAGCGTAAAACGGTAGAAAATCCCACGATAAATTTTGATTAAGGTTTAAAAATCAGCTTATCTAATAAATGCTATGGGTGTGTGAAAAACGACATGGCGGTTGTAATAGGGACCTACCAAACTGTGAAGCTGACAGTATTTTTGCCAAGGAAGAGGGAGAGGTCCTCTGCCATCTGTGGGGCTGCTTTTTTGTTGGCCACCATTACCATGATGTAATCAGGAAGCTCTTCGTCTAATGAATGAATTTTCCCCACAGCATAACATTCGTCATATTCTACTTCAGAGTTGACGTGAAGGACGAGGGGGCGTAGTTGTTCATTTCCAACTTACCTACGTAGGAACCAAGTTGCTGCAATTTACCCTTGATCGCAACCTGAAATAAATCGAAACTCCACCAATCATTGAACTGAACTGTAGTTAACGGAGATTCTCGTCCTACGAGTGTTAGTAAAGTATATATTTGACTACAGTCTAGACGAAAGTTGGAGAGTGTGTTTTTGTTTTGATCTTTTATATGAAAGCAATAAATATTCTGTAGCTAGGTAAACCATATATACATTTTAAACTGACAACAGTGATTCATAAGAAAGATTTTTAATACACCTCCCAAACCTCTGATACTGAGTTACTTCAGCTCAGTCAAAAAGACTCCAAGAAGATACTGTTATCTTAAAAATGCAGTACTATTTCAACTGTCAACAAAAACACGATCTATGGGGGCATTTATATCAATAATTCAGAACTTTAACCGAAAAGACAAATATAGCTAGTCCCCTTACGCGTATTTGTTCGCTTATCTCCGAGCCGATATCCATGATCCTCCAAAATATACCTCCTAGCAGAACAAGTAAACGACATGAATTGTGTCCTGCTAACATTAGCAGGTTTGCGTTTCGTCTCTGTTCCTCGCACTGCATGTTGGGAAGACAATCTAAATCTGAATAAACTCTACAGCGCGACCTCCTGTTTACATTTAAAATAACACACATACAAAACAATATAGACATACAAACACAAACAGACATACATATATATATATATAAAATTCTGTCTTTTCCGATTGGAATTAATCAGTTTCAGAGGAATTTAATTGCACAAGGGCTGCAACAGAGTGTACGTTACAGTGTACTTCTACTATGAAGGCAGTGATTTAAAAATATAAAATTGAGTCACACACAATTCAGACAGGTCCTTAAAATCCTTAACTTTATTTCAAAAGAAACAAAAAAGCTATTTACATCAATTTCATATACATATAGTAAATCAAATTTCTAGTCAGGCACCATCAAACTGTTCAAATATATTTGACAGATATTACCATTTACAAAAAGAAAAAGTTTATGGTATGCAATAAAGTTAGGTTATGAAGTGTCCACTCATGCTGGAAGCCATAAAATAATCATACCAAACCAGAAGTGAATTGTGGTCGGTTATAGTGAACTTGTTGCTTAGATATTTAAAATAACTAGAAGTATAACAGAGTCAAATAGGGGTTGTTGAGATTAGCGCATTTATAGGGTTTCGTTGTAGCTATAGAACTATTTTTTTTAAACTGAACTTTGGACACAGTATAAGATCACCTGTTGTGATGGTTTGCTGTCCACCAACTTAATTTTGAATGTGAACCCAGGCAGGTGAAAGCTTTGTGAGAGGGGTGGAGGACCATCACCTCCACCCTCACAGCTTAACAGAGAAGGAGGAGCCACAGGAGCACCCGTGCTCAGCCCTGGGGTTGCGGACCACCTGGAAGGAGGAGCGTATCAGCTCCTCACCGTAGTCCAGCGTCGACCCCTTCACAAACTCCAGGCTGTCCTGATCCACGATCACCCCTACGGTATCCTGCCCAAACAACCTGCCAGTGAGAGTCCAGCAGGGACAGAAGTAACCATGAGATAATCAAGAAGTGCACATTAATATGTTAAGAGACCAAACAATTCTCTTTACTTATTCACAACTACATACGCCAAATGTATCCAAAGCAACTTACAGGGGTCAAGTGGCAACAAAAAAAACACATGAATTAGTGGCAGCAACATTTGATGACTGCTGACTGGAAGAAGAAAAAAAAAACCTTTAAAAAGCACCTTCAAAACAGGTTTGAATCTGATGTTTATTCTTAAAGCCAAAACAAAACGAACAAAGACCACGACTGTTTGAGTGACAGGCCTACCTGTCGTCCTCATTTCGCACACTGTCGACAGAGAACTTGTACTGGAACCCGGAACAGCCCCCTCCTTCCACCCGTATCCTCAGGTACTCCCCTTTCTCCAGGATTTCCTGCAGCCTCTGTAGCACAAACGATGCCATGGGAATTTAGATACAAACAAATCGGACCCTGTGTAAATTTCTAAAAAAAGAGACTTTATTGTAAAGATGACAAGGATGGTAGAACGCACACCTGAAGCGGAATGACGACTACGGTAGAAACATAGCTTGTTTTTATGTAGACCGAAACTGTAGTTTGGACGTTTCCTAATAGACATGGGCTAATTTCATGCAGTTACTACATACATTTGTATGATATAATTCAGTATTGGAAGTTATCTAAGATAACAATTAAATGTTTTTTTTATTTAATCCACTGTTTTCGCTTTTTATGATTAACTGTTTATAGTAAACAAATCACCCTAAAGCTGACTGCACTACATTTGTTTAGTACCAAACTAAAAATGTGACAATAACAGCAATGACTATCACAGGCTCGTCTACAAACAATCACGCAAAACGCTGAGAGTGCCAGGTGAATCATTGTTTAAAAGTTCGACCAATTTGTCGCTGGGAAAGAGCTGGTCCGGACAATAAAAAACTGATAAGGAATTTACAATCTTACACTGTATTGAGTTGGTTTTAACAAGAAAATGGTCTTTATTGGCAAACTGCTCTGAAGCGGAGAAGGACTAAAAGCCAAAAAAAATTCTTACTGAAACTGACTGTCGAAAATACAGTTTTGATCGCTTCTTTCAACAGTTCATAACAGTAATAATTCAACACTAATATTTCGATATACTCTGTATGCAGTTCTGACCTTTACACACGATTCACTGAGAAGGATTTCATCCTGAGCCGAATGGGTCTCAGTTGGCCTCTCCTGAGCTGAAGAGTTGCTCCAGCGCCAGGATCCGCCTGACTGGACCGGTTGAGAACCGCGAGTTCCGAGGAGCAGCACAGCTTGGTGGGGTCTGAGCAGAATTCGAGAAGAAGCCCTGTCGGAGTGAAAACATCGTCACCTGTCATTCGCCGCACGTCGAAATATTCCAGAATTGATTATATTTAAGTTGGAATGAAAATGCAACTGTAATCATTTAATAAGTCTTAATTCGTGTTTGATATTTATCTAATTAGAGGAAGTACGGCTAAGACTTTACTAGCAGAAAGCTATTCTATAAGACAATATACAATAAATCTATACATTAATTATTTGCTATACGGCTTGACGTTTCAGAAACAAGACAACTTGTCAAAACAACAACAAATGGATAACTAGCTTGCTAAAATTATGCCAAGGTTGCGGGGAGGTACCTATATATGTTATCGCAATGACTAGCCCGTTAGCTAACTGAGTCAGAATTAACTTTGTATTTAGGTATAGAAACCCGGTCGATTTATGAAGATAACGTCCAATTACATTCACCTTGCAATTGTCCACGTCGTATTTTTCGCCACATTAAACATAGCTCCACGAATTAATGACATCTTCCATAACAACTTAAAATCCAACCTCTAACCAGCAATGTGACGAGTGGCGGTTGGCCAATGAGACCGCCTGTCTCTTTTGTTAAACGTCACGAACAAGTCCTTCCCCCAATGCGAAAACACTGTTAAAAGCTAATATTCAATTGGTTAACCTAATGTACATCAACAGCCTGAACAGTGTGAATGCGCGTCATACCTATGCTTGTGATTCGCGAGAAGGTAAGCGATTCTGAGTGATGGTGCGTCTGGTTTAGCGAGAACACTTCACGGTTATATCTGTGCGTAAATTCGGTACAAGTAATTTACTTTTGGTTACGCATGTTTGACTACCTATGTATATGTCGTGGTTGTCTATGGTGGAGATATCTTAAATTCAAACCAAACCAAACCAAATCTTCAACCAAACTAAGGAACTGAAAGTTTGGTCACATGACAGTTGTACGACCTGTTTGTGTAAACTTGTTTTCGTTGTCTCACCTGCAAGGGATTATACAAAAACAGAATAGCATTGAGTATTCCATTATCCTCGAAATGCTTAATTTTTTTTACCCCCCCCCCCCCAATTCGCTGAATTTTACTTCAGGTTAAACTATGGAAGTCGGTGCTGTAGTGTTGTGTCTCTCGCTCCTCGCGGGCATCTACGCAGAGCCAGTGAAATTTATTGATTGTGGTAAGTAGTTTGGTTAAAAGTGGGTTTTTGTAAGAAATTCCAGTAATTGGCATCGCTTGAGTTTAAACTTAACTTTGTTTCTCAATTGTAGTGTGATTTATGCATCACGAGACTGCTGAGGATTAGGCATACAATTTTGCGTTACTCAACGTTTAACATTCATGAAAATAGAAACTTGCGTAAGGACTACAACTACGTGGTTTAGAAATATTTTATGTCTTATTTTAAATGCGTAAATGTTAAGTGTATCTGATTTTATCAGAGTTTTATGGTTTTCGTCAAGTGTAAAGGGTTGAGCCTCGCCTTCGCGCTGCGGAACAATGGATAATTCAACAATGGGGGCTCTTGTTCTGGCAAGGAGAGTGCCATTGTAAACGATTAATGGAAAATGTATTTTAATGTTGGAGAAAGTACACTTATTCACTGGGGATTCTTGTCACTATTTAATGTGAGTGTTTGTGTATTGTAGAACATTGGTTTTTCTTTCCCTTTACTGCCAGGCTCTTCAGTAGGCAAGGTGATTGGTGTGGAGATAAACCCTTGTCCAACACAACCCTGTGCACTGCACAAAGGGCAGTCCTATGCAGTCAATGTGACTTTCAATAGCAGTAAGCCATTTACTCCGAGTTATGTCCTGAGGTTTGTGGCATAAATTTGTATTTTTTTTCCACTGCTGGTACCAAGACGCTTTACATTTGTATCGCAGATACGGAAAGCCAGACAAGCAAGGCAGTTGTCCATGGGGTCATTGCTGGTGTTCCGATCCCTTTCCCCATTCCTGTTGAAGATGGCTGTAAATCTGGTATTGTCTGCCCCATTCAGAAAGCGAAGACCTACAATTACGTGAATCAGCTTCCAGTGAAGTCTGAGTACCCCTCGGTAAGTGACCGTATGAAGGCTGTAGATTCAATGCAGAACAGGAAGCTAAGTTGATCATTTTTGGCATGTCACATCCCATACATACTACATATTTAGTGTAACCCTATTGAAATATCACTAAAATGGTGTAATTGCTGTATTTAATACTTCCTTTTTACATTTTTAGATCAAGCTAGTTGTTGAATGGGAGTTGAGAGACGATTTGAACAAGGATATATTTTGCATCAAGTTCCCTGTCCAGATCACAAGTTAAGGAGGGCTTTTTTTCCTCTTCAGTGTCATTCAAATTAAGATTGTTACATTTATATGCTTAATTTCTATTAACAGATTTTAGTTGGTTATCCCTTTTCTTGTATTAATCAATTTTTGGTATTACTGATTGAACCAATTTCAATAATGACTTTACATTTACTGGCTGCTGTGTAGCCAGACAAGCCAATTTTTAAAACTTTTAATCTAAATTTTTTTATTGTTAGTCACATTAAATTCTGCAACTTTAATATTTCTTAAGATGTGTATTAAATAAAGACTATTTGAAACCTGAGTTTTTCTTGACTATGGTGAGTCCAGTTTGTGGTATCCGGACTTGGGTCAGGACAAAGTTCTCTTAAATGCAATCAGGTGTCAATATTTATCCTAGATTCCACACTTTAGTGGAGCCTGTATTGCACTTCACAGTAAATACAAGCGAGCTGGATGTTTTGGTAAAGTACTTTTATTTTTAGTAGCGCAAAAATCAGCAGTTAAAATGGTTCCCAAAAGTATAACCTGCGTTTAAACTCAAAAGCCAGACCGAAAGCACTTTAAATGACGTTAGACCAACTTCTGTGTCTGTTGATAACCTTGTCTAATTGCAGCCAGACTTCAGTCCTTTACCCTAAATGGACATATGAAGTTTGAGCATTTAGGCTTGCACATCAGAAAGGAAGTGAAACACTTGTAAACACGAACCATTGGTGCACGCCATTGCTTGGCAGTAAAGGAGGAGAATGATGTAGAAGTCGCTATCAATTGCAGTACAATGTTGCGTTTGTTATGGTACAAAACACATCGACTCTACTGTTGTAAAAGGGGCGTTATGTTGGCCAAGCAGTCAATGTCACAAAAAGTTCAATCGCAGAAGAGCACTACAAGTAAAATACACAACTGTTCAAACGGTAGCAAAATTACCATCAAAGAACTTGATTACTTTGCTCCAGTGTAACTTGACGCAGATTAATTTTTACATTTAAAGATTTGCTAAACAATGCCATAACCACTGGCTCCAACGGTGATTAAAATGAATACAATGAGGGTTTTATTAAAGGCTATTCCTAAAGGTTAAAATCCAGATCTCACAGAGCAGGAAATACGATTTCAACAAAACCGATTGGGTGTGCTTCTAACAAAAGTGAATGCAGTTGGCACTTGCATTGGTTGAGTAAATCCACCTATGGAATGTTTGAACTGTAAAATCATTTCACTGTGTTGGCTAAAACCTAAGCTGCGATATTGAATACTGCTTGGATACAGCCATTTTGCAAACTCCAACTGGTTGTGAGCCAGTATGGTTTGGTTTGATCCGATATGACTTCTCACTTTTTGATCAATTAAAGGTTCCTTTTTTTTCAACTGATGTACAAGCAGGATTTTCCACTCTTAAACTTTATGTAATTTTCTCTACAAATGACAAAACTAATAAAATATTTTTATATAAACAAATGGGAGCAGAATCTATTACTTTAATATGACGTAAAAGACTACTTAAGGCAGTTGTAAAAACTAATTGTTGAGATTTTTTGTTTTTTTACACAAGTATGCCATACAATGCTTTTTAACCTCAGTCTCTTTGGCTGTTCGATGCAAAGTAGCATTATCGTCTCCCACAATGTATAGAAATATACAACAAACTTCAAATTATGTAGATAAGCCGAGGGCAAAAGAAAATTATTAAAACTGAAGTATTTTAGTGCAATCCCCGATCTGCAGACAGTGAGTAGATTGCCGTTAACAAGAAGCCGTATTAAGATTTTTTTTCCTTAAAGCTTTAGAGCTTTGTGAGAAATTACATATGCATGCCATGTTCCAAAAGTTTAGAAGCGAATTTGTAGATCTGGTTGCATTGCTAATAATTAAGCTATAGAGCAAATTGTTTATGGGAGAGGACCTTATTACTGGAGCAAGCGCAGGAATAATGGAGGCATCTTATGCACACAATAATATACTTAAGAACAGTGTCTTGAAGTGGAACACACTTCGATAACAACCCCCCACATCACCCAGCATGTTCCAGGTGTGACGTGTACTACTGTCCGTTTTGTTTCAGCCTCTCCAGTCGCTGCAGCAGGGCATTTCCGAAAGCATCTCTATAGCCAGGGCTGAGCGAGTCCAGCAGCGAGTAAACAGTCTCGTGATACTGACAGCTTAAACTCTCATCCACCTGGTCAAAATCGTAGCCCACTACCTGCAACGACAGGGAAAAAAAGAAATAAATACATGGCCTGTTAAATTGGGGGCAACCAATACTGACCAAACATTTAGGGTAGCTGTATTTTATCCCCTACTCTCAGTCCTGCTTCGGTGAGCTCAAGGCAGTAAAGATTGCCTTCTCTCGTCTTCACGTTGATGTAGGCCACATCCAAGGCATTCTCCAGCATATGGGAGACAAACATTTCAGCCACGGCAAAGAGTACATCATTGACCACTGCTTCAGCCTCCAGCCTCATGTCCTTCACGTCTCCGAGTTCGACACCGTCTTCAAAGGAGGATATTGTTGGGTTGCCTTGATTACAGTCTACTTCCATCCTCTGAAACATAATGGGTGAAATACAAACATCTGATTAAGTTCACGTGACTTACACCATTACTGTATTTTAAGTTTTAGAATGTGATAACCGGCAAGGTCCCATAAAATTAAAAACAGCTTGATAACCAAATAAAACAGGCCTAAAATAAACGGCGAGAATGTCAAGATCGCGACGTAGTAATTTGGACAGACGCAGAAGCGTTCACTTATGCTAAGCGATCTTGAACCGAGGTTTCCTGACCTCCTGAAGCCTCAACTCGAGATTGCTCGGAACGCGGCATATGGCCAACAACAGAGAATGAGGACCAGCACAACAATCCGAAGAGTCATTATTTAAAGTATAACTGGTTTAATAATCCAGGAGTCTTTTCAGCCACGGGCAGCGTCGAAACCAGATTTCCCGTAGCAAAACAAGGGACAAAATATTTATAGGTAAAGGATTACTGAACTAGGAAGCGAAGAATGGTGTAGCTAGTAAAATTGCATACTGGATCAAAAAATAAATAACGACTAATTTAAGTTATATGATATATACTAACAGGTCCACTCCACTGAAGCAGCTCTAACCAGCAATTAGCTAGCAGAATGGCAACAAAAGTTAGCGAGTGAAACATTCAGAATTTAACGAGAAGATATTGCATTGATCCATATAATAAAAAATATAAAACTGGAATTTCTAACTCGCCTTACTCACCTCATCCGCAGATACATCAACATTAAACATCCGGCTCATGCCGGGCAATTGTGTCATTAAAATGCGACTAGTTGTCCTATTAGGTTACCTCTGACGACGTATTTCTTTTAACTCTAACGATGTTGTTTGAGCCAAAATATTAATCCGGGGGCAATTATCCCAATCTTACTTTACAATTAAGAATTGTTTCAGTAGCTAAACTCAATATCTGAATAAGAAATAACTTTTGAAGACAGTCGTTGATCACTAAATGGAAAAGATTTTGCAGTTTCGAGTAGTAGTCTAACGTAGGTTTTTACAGGGTACATATACTAATGTAGTTCGTAATGTTTTCGTCCGTTTCGATATCATAAATTGTGAGGCCGTTCACAGTTCGTACAAATGGCTTCAAAAAACGGTTGCCTCATTAAAACGCGACATTTCCAAGTGCGCGGCAGGCGGGGTTACGTCAATAGCGGCCTTGCGCATGCTATGCGTGCAGAGTCATGAAAGTGTTTGTAAACACGCGATGAGAAAGATGAGAAACGATGGGATGAGAGAACAGGCCTGATCGATTAGGAATCGTTTATCTTGAGGGATCCAGTCTGTTTCCATACGTTCGAGAAGAAGAGTCATGTCATGTACAAAAAGAGAAATAATTATAAACACCCGAAGCAATTTGTCTGGATAACTCGGCAGTTAGCTGGCTACCTCTCCGAATAGCTGAGTATTAAGGTATCTTACTATGGTGATATAAAAGGAGAAGTCAACGCATCCGTGTTGGATTGGATCGACTTCTAATCTAATATTTTGTTAGCAAGTTATAGGTATAATTATTGTTACTGAATATTTGACCAGATTAACATTGGTTGGCGATGATATTTCATTTAACATTTACACTTGAACTTGAAATCGACTTAGAATGTTCATTTTAACACTAGCTAACCTGCAGTTAGTGGGCAAGATGCCTACGTATCTAGACTTTAAACAAAAATAACTTAGATATCTTGTGGACACAGAAAATCGCAGCTCATTGTGTCGAATGTCGCTTTCTACAGCTTAATAAACCAGTAGAAAAATCGTAAATAATTATATCACAGCGGTGCCTCGGTGAGATTGCTTAGAATGTTTAATGAAGGTTTAAAGTCCGAGGCTGCTAACACTAGCTAATATAGCGGCTCGCATTACCAGCGATGCACTTTTAGCCAACTTCTATTAGGAGGATGTTGAAATTAAGATTTTAATTACATTTGGAGCAGCGACAATTTAAGAAAGGTTTTGTTTCTGATCGGTCACTTTACCAGCGGGACCGTGTCACCGAGTCCTGGATGTAACTAGGAATAGTTTTCTCAGTGTTTGTCTGAGGCCTGACAGTTTATTGATTGGAGGTGTTTCTCCTGCCTGACTCTGGTAGTGCAGTCGCAACGCAGCGAATTCATCTCACGTAATGCGCATCCCTGTGGTGGTGTTTTCTATTCCCATGAATTATATAATTCCAACCAACACTGCCAGCTTGCGAAATAAATAGTACACTGTCATTCGAAAAAAAATCAACAGGATGACAGGACAAATTACGAATACTGGCTTTATTGACGTTTTCGTATCGGGCTTGCGAGAAGGCGTTCCGTGTAGTGTATTATAACTCAGAAAATACTGTTTTTGCGCTGCGATATTGCCATCCAAGATGCCTTGGCCGTTTTCGGAATCGATAAAGAAGCGGGCATGCAGATACCTGCTGCATCGGTACTTGGGGAACTTCCTTCAGGAGAAATTGAGTTTGGACCAGCTCAGTTTAGACCTCTACCAAGGTACCGGTTCACTGGCGCAGGTCCCTTTAGACAAATGGGTAAGTGCAACTGATCATTCGGTTTTGTAATTATGACTGCACACCTCCTGGAAACCGTTTGTATTTTTATATTTATTTTACGGCCTTACTGCACATTCTCGAATGATTGTGTTACGGAGGTTTTATTTGAATCTGCTATTAAGACTATGCAAAGGACCGTCTGTGAGATAATACATTTAAATGCAGTGTGACACAGATGTCTGATAACTGACAGATACAACCGCGGACACCCAAATTGATTTGGGATAAATCCATACTTTTATTTTTATTTTTTAAAATGCAGATCAAATTATTTTTTTCATTTATATACAAATATAAATACATCTGAACACAAAATTATAAGTAAGACATTATAGTTAGCTGTATTGTATGCCAAAACTACAGGTTGTGCATGTTTCGTATGTTAAATTAACTATATTTACATTGACATTTTATTCATTTAGCAGACGCTCTTATCCACAGTGACGTACAATAGTGCTCTAGTTTCAGGGTTCAAGTGCAATTTATTTATCAATGGAATGAAGTATTCTGGTGTATTCATGATGCGAATTTATCTTTACGATGCATTGTGTTCACTTTCAGTCTTTGAATGAGATTCTGGAGTCAGTGGACGCGCCCTTCGAGGTGGCAGAGGGCTTCATTCAGACCATCTCCCTCACGGTACCGTGGGCGTCTCTGCTGCAGGAGAACTGCGCCCTGGAGGTCACTGGCCTGGAGATGGTGTTTAGGCCCAGGCCACGCATGGGTGAGTGCAGCCTTCCTGGCCTTCCCAGTAACCGGAAAGTGGCGTAGAAGGGCCCCCTGTGAATGGAGGTTGCCGCCCAGATGTTGTACTTAAGGTACTTATTGGGATTTCAGTGTCCAGCTGTTGGGCTGGGTTAGGGTAAGGTTTTCTGCTGACCAGGTATAGATAGTTGCACGTTGAGGGTTTACAAATTTGCATGTTGATGTTTGCCTGTTGCCCCCACCCCCCACTTTGGTATCAACAGCGTCCGGCACCGAGCCCATGTACTGGTCAAGCTTCATGACCAGCAGCATGCAGCTGGCCAAGGAGTGCCTGAGCCAGAGACTAATGGACGAGCTGGGGGAGGGCTTTCAGCCCCTGGAGGGCCTGGAGAAGTGTGCAGAGACCATAGAGACTGGTACATGCGTTTTCTTTCTTTACACGCTTTAAAACCAGAACAGTCTCACATCCATAGATTGCTTAAATTCAACAAATGGACAAAAATATGTACATTTTCTAAAATGCTTTTACAAAGGCAGTCTTTACTTTAAAATGTCTTGTATTGGGTGTCCAGTCTGTATTTTGGAAACTTGGTGTGTGGGATTCATGGTTTACACGGTGTTCGGCCATGCCCT
>JAOVYW010000022.1:717562-741276 GCA_025775045.1 Hiodon tergisus
GTGGTGCTGAGTGACCTGTGGTGCTGAGTGACCTGTGGTGCTGAGTGACCTGTGGTGCTGAGTGACCTGTGGTGCTGAGTGACCTGTGGTGCTGGGTGTCTTGTCGTGCTGGGTGACCTGTGGTGCTGGGTGACCTGTGAGTCTTGTCATCTTCTGTTCCTTGTGGCTTTCCATCAGTTTTAAGAAGAGTCAAGGTAACATTTTTGGAGACGGTTCTCCGGATGGAGCATGTGCCAGAAAATTCCAAAACTGGAATTGCTCTCGAGATCCGAATTGCTAAGTAAGTAAAAATGGATCTCTTTAGAAAAACCACCTTAAATATAAAAACTGTACTCTGTAATCACAAGGGCTCAGAGGTGCTACACAGTAAGGAAATAAATTCAGTTTGTGGTGCTTTGCTTGTAGTTGTATGTCCTTAAATATATTCCTGGACTTAGAAGTGAATTAGCTTGAAGTCTGACTTCCAAGTTTCCCGTGCGGCCCAGGATTGTGTACTGTGACGAGACGGGGGACGAGTGCCCTGGCATCGATGTGCACCAGCCCACCACCTTCGCCCAGAAGAACCTGCAACTACATGGCGTCACCGTCTTTTGGGACGAGTTCTCTGAAGCAACCCGCGCTGAGCTCCGATCTCCCCCGGGCCAGGCGGTGAGTGAGCGTGCCCCGTGTCCACGAGGCAGCCTGCCCTCTATTATTCAGTCGCAGAACCTGAGCCGGACCCTTTTCTCTCTCTGTGTGTGTGTGGGGGGGGACAACTTTAGGAGACGGAGGCCAAGCTGTCCCCCAGCTGGAATCCCCGGATCGTCTGCGAGCCGCACCCCCAGTTCACGGAGCCCGTTTCGGCAGCGGCGCCCTTCAAGCCCACACAGATCGGCTGCCTAAGTGGCAGAGTGGAGCTGTCTCTGGTCCTGAAGCAGAAGGACACCCTACCCGGAGCCAAGGTGGCAATGGCCTCCGTGTCAATACGCAGCAGCTGTCTGCGTTAGCGTCCGCTCCTCGTTTGTCCTCACAAAGTAGTCTCTTTGCCTTTTCAGTTGGATGTCGACGGGCAGATCGACGCAATGAGTGTGCTGCTGTCTCCCCGACAAGTACACCTTCTCCTGGACATGTTTGGGGTTTTGTCAGGCTCAGGTGAGTGTCCGAAGGCTTGATCATGAGAGACGGGACGAGACGGGACGAGACGGGACGAGACGGGACGAGACGAGACGGGACGGGACGAGACGAGACGGGACGGGACAAGTGTCGCTTTGCTGCGGAGCACCGTGGCCAGCTGGAGTGGCATCGCCTGAGGTTTGGTGAATAAAGCCATGGTGGTGTCCTCCCCTGTCTGCGCAGCCGGGCCCGAGCGGGCGGGGCAGGGAAAGGACCGGAAGAGCAGACCCATGCAGCAGGAAGATGAGTACCGACTCCACATGGAGATGAACCGCTGCTTTAAGAAGGACTCCACGGTCGGCGCCGGCACGCTGGGCGATGCCGACTTCTTTGAGAGCGAGACAACCAGGACCACGTCGAGCCGAGGTGACGACAGGTTCAGGCCAGCAGATTTGACCTTCATTACCGAGCCCTTTTGGTTTAGAAGCGATCCAGTCTGTTCAGTGCTGTCTTCAGTTTCAAGAGCATGTTGTAGGCTGTGGTACGCGTGGACTACTGTACGGACATGTCTCATTCCGGTCTGGGTTCTTGCTCCCCTGTCCGAGCAGAAGACGTGTTTTTCTCCATGGCCGAGATGGACATGTCACACAGCCTGTCGTCACTTCCTCCCCTGGGAGATCCGCCCACTGTGGACCTGGACCTGTCACTCAACAGCAACTACACGCCCTCCCCGGGGGAGTCGCCCTCTGGCCACGCCCCTGTAAGTCATCTCCATTTTTCCTTTTGATGAGCAGTCATTCGAGTGTATAGAGGGAGCGTTTTCGTTTCGTTTTTTCCATTTCTGACCATTTCACACCATTTTTGGCCCTGCCTACTCGCTCCCACTGAGATTCTGTTGTTTTAAGTGAAGGTGATTTAAACTTTGGCTGTTTGCAACCTGCGGTGTCATCAGTCATAATAATTGCGAGCTCCATAAAATATCAAGTTATGATCTTAATGTGCGCCCTCAGGTGGTCTGGGAGGAATACCTGGATGTCCCAAAACAGCGGGAACAGCAGGCTCAGGAGACCCCCTTCTCATCCCGGGACTCTCAGCTGCCACCAAAACTGCTCAGACAGACGTGTAGGTACCAGGAGACACCGGTCGCTACTCTGCACCCCCTCCCATTAATCCATCCTTGCTCAGTACAGCGGAAGTAAAATGAATCGTAGTATTAAAAGTAGGGTGTGGGGTTTAATGTTTTAATGTGTTTTTTTTAATACTGTGGGAGCCAAAGGCTAATTTTCCTGAAACATCACATTTTTGTGATGGATAGAAGTGTTTAGAAAGAGGCGATGTTTTTGTCTGGACCTCACGTTGTGCGCGGGTTGTCTCACAGCACACCCTGCGAAGACCCACTGCGATGAGTCCAGACCCGAGCTTGTTCTGAGACTGGCGCTGGGCACCGTTGTGGTTTCGGTACTCCATATCGACCCCCTGCCCCCGCCGGATTCCGCCCTCAGCCCGCTGGCCCTCATGGCGTCCGACTTCTTCTCCCGCCTGGAGAAGATGGGCCCCGGACACGTGGACCAGGGTGACCTCCTCCAGTCGCGGCCTGTTTTCGACCAAGCCTGTCACCACGACCACCTCAGGTGTTGATCCGTCCCTGAGACTCAAACACTTAAAAGATTATTTACTACTCATTATTATACACCAGGATTTAAACCGTAGGGGTAAGAGTGTAGTATGTCTGCCCTTCTCAGTGTTCACTTCATGTTTATTGCTTAATCTTAATGTTGTAAATACATTCTCAGGTCTTTAGCGTGCGAAACGGTTGTGATGCAAGGTTCTGAGGTAGTTGCCAAGTTAGAATGTGATATCCGAATAGCTTTAGCGTCTGCATTACACTGACACCTTGTGGTTGTTTGTAACCATGCCAACCCTCCCCTGTGTTCAGGTTCCTTGGGTGCGGCGTTAAGGTGACCCACGAGCAGGGACAGGGCTCCAACCTCCGCAGTCTCAGCACCGACGTCTCCCTGGGCCCCATGGAGCTGGTGGAGTGCCTCTTCCCCAGCGACGCCCGCTCCAGTGTCCCGCAGTACACAGAGGTGAGAGCGCCTCCTATATGCCCGTCTGGTCCACTGCAGCTTTGACTAAAGTTCGAGACGGGGAACGCTGACCGCGGCGCTCTCTCCTGTTTCCTTTCTGCCGAGTCAGCTTGTGACGTTCGATGCCGCAGCCAACAGGAAGACACCGCCGGCCCCTTGTCTTCACCTGCTCTACAAGTTTGCAGAGCGCCGAGGCCTGCAGGTGAACGCCGAGATCATCTCTGGGATTTGTCAGTGTTATCTTTTGATATTTGAATGTTGAATTGGGTCATATTGCCTCTTTTTCCTTGCCACGTATGTGAACGGGATGGTTGCACGACTTATGCCAACAAATATTTGCATCAGTGAAATGCTGCCTGTAGTCTGCTGCCTGTATTTTAGCAGCTCAGGTTGAACTGTCCTAGTTGAGTCGTTGGACCCACAACGGCCCAGTTCTGTCCTCTGTCACTGCAGGGTGGGCAGGTGCGCCTCAGCTCAGTCCCCCGGAAGGCCCAGTTCCACGTGGAGCTGGGCCCGGCCCGATCCGAGCTTGATATCAGCATCGTGGACCGACTCAACTCCCTGCTGCAGCCGCAAAAGCTGACCACCACGGAAACCATGGCCTCTCACATGTACACCTCCTACAACAAGCACGTGAGCCTGGTGAGGCTTCGACCCCTGTCACATGTACACCTCCTACAACAAGCACGTGAGCCTGGTGAGGCTTCGACCCCTGTCACACGTATACCTCCTACAACAAGCACGTGAGCCTGGTGAGGCTTCGACCCCTGTCACACGTATACCTCCTACAACAAGCACGTGAGCCTGGTGAGGCTTCGACCCCTGTCACACGTACACCTCCTACAACAAGCACGTGAGGCTTCGACCCCTGTCACATGGTCAGAGCGCGCACCAGGCGCTTTGCACTGCGCAGTGGCCGCAGGTGTGTGACGACACATCCCGCCGTTTCCTTCCCAGCACAAGGCTTTCGCGGAGGTCTTCCTCGACGACTCGCGGACCCCCGCCAACTGCCACGTCTCGGTGACTGTCAACGCTCCGTCCCTGTGCCTCGCCGTGCGGTTCCCCATCCCGGACCTGCGCTCCGACCAGGAGAGGGGTCCCTGGTTCAAGAAGTCCCTGCAGAAGGAGGCCCTGCACCTGGAGCTGGAGGACCTGGAGATGAAGATGGAGTTCATTGGGGGAAGCTCACCTGAGCAGACCAAGATGGAGCTGAGCTTCAGAGAGCTGACTGGTGAGAGGCCGCTATGGTTCCTGTCGACGCCTTTCTTTGTTTGTCTCTGTCATTTGACGTGTGTTCAATATATATATGTATTTTGACTGATCTTCGCTGAGTGGAAATCTATACTTCAATATAAAACATATATTACAGATCCTTACAGATCACGCTTTTGAATGTTTGACCCGTAGAAGAACAGTTCAGAGCGTGAAAGAGGTGTTTTCCGTGCTTACAGGGAAGTTTCAGGACAACGACGACATGCCGGCCGCCCGCTTCCTGAGGGTGTCGCATTCCATGGACGAAGACATGACTTCGTCAGACAGCGGAAAATTTGACTGGCCCAGGTGAGTTAGCCAGGGTCTCACGCATGAACCCCAGTGTCACGAGATCCAAGGCCCTCACTTCCTGTTCCTGTCCCCGCAGGGTGGTGCTGCGGGTCAACCCCACCACCGTCCACTCCATCCTGGAGCGCGTGACCACGGAGGAGGACGAGGGGGCGGAGGGGCACTCTCCGGAAGAAGAGGAGGGTGGCGCGCACTCCCTGAAGGACGTCTGCGATTTCGGAATGCCCGAGCCTTCGCCCTTTTCGTCTCGCAGGGTCATGTACGAGAACGAAGAGGTGGGAAAAACCCTGAAAGTTACCTTTTACATTCAATTTAAAAATGTGCCTGAAAATCTCTTCACATCAAATCAACTTTTCACAGGAAAGGTTTCCAAGCCACACTTTGTTGAAAGCGCCTTTGTGGTGACTTTCCATCTACAGATAGATGTAGATTTAAAATTTTATTCTTGTGTAATAAGCAAGATGGTATAAAAAAAATAAAAATTATGCATTATAACAACCAACTATCACGCTGTGCATTAGCAGCTGTGGGTCTGTCTTCCCTGCGATGACGTGGGGCATGGGAAATTTAAATGATTTGTCTTTATCAGGAATTACATCAATTATTTACTGATCATGATGAAAACCCGTCAGTATTGGGGCAAATACCCGTCAGTATTTAAACAAAAGCTTGACTCGAAAGCGGCTTTTTGAGTCAGTTTTATTCTTTTTTTTTTCTTTTCTTTCCCTTAAACTTTCAAATCGCAGCGATTTGTCAGGGTTACAGTATTGTAAATGTCAGTCCATTCTGCTGTGATAGAACCTTTTCAGTTTTAGCTGGCCCGTGATTACACCAGTTCTGTGGGAAGCCAGGGTAGTGCTATCCGCCTGTTAAATATTTGCGTGTTTTTAGTGTGAAATCTTTCTTCTTTCATGTTTCTGACCCTTCTCTCTCGCACAGATGGTGATGCCAGGGGACGTGGGCGAAATGACGGAGTTCCAGGAGAAGACAATGAGCAATTCACGCTACATCCTGGAACTGAACTTCCCAAACGTGCAACTGTCTCTGCCCAGCAAGGCCTTCTATGAGAAACTGCATAACAGGTAATGTGGGGAACGCGGAGGCTGCGAAACGTAGTGGTAAACCCAGCTTGTCATGTGAACTCTCTCTCTCTCTCTCCTGCTCCCTCGCTCTCTCCCTCACAGGATAAACAATGACCTCCTGCTGTGGGAGCCCACAGCACCGTCGCCTGTGGAGACCGTGGAAAACATGACGTATGGCGTGGGGCTGTCGGTGGCCAGTCAGCTGATCAACACCTACGGCAAGGACAGCTTCAGCCAATTCCGATCGGCCGGCACCGAGGGTACGGAGGCCCATTTTGTGATCACCTCTGACCTGGTTGCTTAAAGTTCCGGTGTTTTGGTGTGACGTGTGGGCGGACGGAGAGAAACCTAGCTCTGCGTATCTGGCTAAAGTGCGGTGGACTAAAGTGCGGTGGACTAAAGTGCGGTGGACTAAAGTGCGGTGGACTAAAGTGCGGTGGACTAAAGTGCGGTGGACTAAAGTGCTGTCATGTCCTGTGGTTACAGAAGAGGAGAGCGGGTCTGAGGACGATACCCTCCAGTACTACTCCCCTGCGGACCTCGGACACAGAACCCGCAGGAAGAAGAAACACGAGGCCCAGAACAAGACCTCCCAAAGCCTGTTCTCCGTGGTTCTGAGTGTCAGTCACGGGCTTGTTACCCTGCAAACCCACGCCAAGGTAACTGTGGGTCATCCTGCTGTTGAAGCCGAAGTTTTTAGTTTTTTCCTTTAACGTGTGTTCTTTAGTTACTGTCTTCTGCCATCTTCGTCTGCCCAGCAAGAGGATAACACCGTCCTGAAAGACAGACACGGGGAGTTCTGGCTGGAGGTTGAGAATGGAGTTCTGTTCTGCGTGACGCAGTACGAGGGCTTCAAAGACCAGCACTACGTGTGTCTCCACACCAGTAACCTCTGCCTCTATCATCAAGGTAGGGTGTCAGCGCAGATCAGTCGGTTCGTTGTTGAATGTTTTCACCATATGACGATGACTGTCGATAGGCCAACGTTTTACAGGAGCGATACAGTTTATTCACCTGACCAAATCCGACATGTTACATGTTATTTGTGACTGTCGGGGGAAGTGCCCCCTCTGGTGTTCGTGTGTGCCGTTTGCATTACCTCCTGTGCATTCTGTGGTCAGGCTTGATTGACGGAGATGTCTCTGAACTGGACATCAAGCTGCCCAGCAGGACCCGCCCCCACTGGCTGGAGCCAGCCATCTACCGGTCAGAGGAGACGTCGGCGAGCAGAGCCAGTCCCCCAGAAGGCGTCGGCCTGGAGTCCCACAGCATGCTGTCCGTCGCAGTTAAAATCTACTCTCAAAACATGGAGCGCAACGTTAAGGTAAGGGTAGAGTTGTTAAAGGTTTGATGGGTTTGATGCAATGCGCCCGTTAGAGTAAGCTAAGCTGGATACAACCCTGGACCTTGTACGTGACCCCTGTTGCGTCTCCACCTGCAGGAGTTCCTGATCGCTGTGGGTGTGAGGGCAGCCACTCTGCAGCACCGCGTCGTCCCTTCCAGTCTGGGCTGGTACGACCAGGTAGGCCCCGCCGCCCCTACAGATCCACCGACAATGCAGGGAGTGGCTTTGTCTGTTACCGCACGACGTGCTCTTGCCACCCTACGGTTTAGTTAGTAAACTGTTTTGAATTACTTTTAGCACATCCTAGAAATCTGGTGGCTGACATTTAAATGTTTTTTTTATTTTGTTCCTTGTGTGACAGATCATGGATTTTCTGAATGTGTCAGATGAGCCAGTTTTGGGCTACGTCCCCCCTGCCTCGGTAACTACCTTTCACCTCCACCTGTGGAGCTGCTCGCTGGACTACAGGTACAGTTCTGCTCGTGCGCGAACACGCGCTGGACACCGAGACGCTTGGCTTATGGCCTATGCCTGGGAAATGCTGCTGTTAGCGTCTCGCCCATTAAACGCCGCACCTCTCTTGCCCCCCTGCCCCCAGACCGCTGTACCTGTCCGTCAGGTCGCTGCTGACGGTGGAGACACTCAGCATCTCCAGCAGCGTGTCCCTGGACCACTCTTCTTCCACGCTTTGGTAGGTTCTCCACCCAGTTAGCGCCGAGTCACACCGTAATGTTTTCCTTTCGGTTGACACTTATGTGCTGATATTTCAGACCAGGGACAAATGTGTGTGTGTGTGTGTGTGTGTATCACCTTCTTTGGGAACCCATATGTTAAGTCGTTTTTGTGTTCCAGGATCATTCTGGATGAAGCGGCGCTGTTTTTATCGGACAAATGCAGCGCGGTGTCTGTGAATCTCAGCCGAGGTGAGCGGGAATGTTTTTTTAAAGTGCTGGAGAACAGAGTGAAGAGCGAAGACCTAGCGCTGGAGAGCGATTGCCTGTCGAGTTCACCCCTGTGTTTTTCCTGCTGCAGATTATGTGCAGGTGTTGGACATGGGCATGCTGGAGTTGAGAATAACCGCGGTTAAACCTGGTACAGATGAGGAAAGGGTGAGAGCTGATGAGGTGGCAACTTGTGTTTGTGCGACCGCGACAGGAAGTGGACCCGACCCGACTTCCTGCTTTGTTCTGTTAGTCGGTTCCCAGGTTTGAGCTGCGCTGCTCCAGTGATGTCATCCACATCAGGACGTGCTCCGACTCGTGCGCCGCCCTCATGAACCTCATCCAGTACATTGCCAGCTACGGGGATCTGCTGCCCCCTTCTGGCCTGGATGGCAAAAGCAACGGCTCCAAGCAGAGGGCAAAGGTCAGTCCTGTCGCGGTTGTGGTTGTGCTGGGGGCTCCGTGTCTCTCTTGACTCTTGATCCAGTGGTGGTGTTGGTGGGGTTTTAGGGTGTGAAACGAATGTCTTCCTCGTCTCTTTTTTCAGTCTGAGGTACCCGTCAAGCCCCCTTCCCAGGCTCCTCTGCTCCCTGAGGCGGAGCAGCAGATGCTGCAGGACCTGATGAGCGAGGCTATGGAGGAGATGGACAGCCAACAAGGCCTTTTCCCACAGCAAAACGGTCAGAGGTCATGTTCTCTCGCAGAACACACTGTGCAATGAAACCACAAGCACAAAATCTATTTAGTCTTATATTACAGTCTTAGTTTTTAGTGTAAAATTTCTGTGCGTCCGAATGATGGGGCGGGTGTTTTTAGCGGTGAGGTTGGCACTGTTGATGCTGAAAACGAGCCGTCCTCTGCGCAGGAGTTCACGAGGAGCAGACGCAGGAGCTCGAGCCTCCCCGCTCTGACCTCTTCCTGTTCCCCGACGAGAGCGGGAACCTGTCCCAGGAGACCAGCCCCACCTTTCCCATGTACCACACCCCCCTCATCTACGCCACCAGTGACCCGCTGCCTGAGAGTGAGGACTTCTGCATCCTGGAGACCCCTCGGCCGGGAACTGCTGTAAGCAGGATCTCCTCCACACACAATGCTTTTCATCACTGATTGGTCCCTGATCCGGGGTTTGTGTCGTAGCCCGCCGTCTCATCCTAAACGACCTGCTGTTGATTGAGACCGGAAGCGGCTGCATTTAATCGCTCTGCGAATTCCTGAATTATTTCAGTGGGATTACCCTGCAGCTCAGAGGCTGGTGGGGGGGATTATGTCTTCCAGATGACCGCGTTATTTGCCTGGTCGCTTTGCTGAACGACGACTGTTTGAAAAGTCAATTTGTGGTGATGAGTGTGCCGGTCTGGCTCAGGGTCGAGACGAGGAGCCGGTGGTAAATAAGCTGGCCCCAGAACCGATCCAGATCCGTGACAACCACTTCAGCCAGCCCCTCCGCCGATCCGACTCCAGCAGGAGTCCCCTGCACTTCCCCGTCCCGGAGGAGCGCTACCTTGTCAAGGAGATCTCCGTCGTCTGGCACCTCTATGGCGGGAAGGACTTTGGGAGCACGGCCTTGATATCCTCTCCGGCCAGAAGCCGCGGGTGAGGATGCCCGCCGTCTCTTATTCAGGGAACAGAATAAACTTCATCCTGACAGTGGATTCGGGTATACGTTATGAGTCTGGGTATACGTATATGTACATGTACCGATGTTGTTGCCCTTTCAGTGTGTCTCTCTAAGTCCGTGTCTCTGTGTCTCCGTGTCATTTCAGCTGCACTCCCCACAGCTCCCCCTCGCAGACTCCCGTGAGACAGGGGCGGTCTGGGGCGCGGACCGGGGGTGGCCGTGGGAGGAACCCCGACGTGCTCATGGAGATCCAGCTCACTAAGGTGAGGGAGCGGTTCACTGACGCATCGCTCTGCAGGTGTCTGTGCCAAACGTTCCGGCTCGTGTGAAGCTTTTAGTGAATCGCAAACCTGGATGTTCCTTCAACGTTCTTCCAGAACATTGTCTAGCACAAGTGACCTTACATCCCGTGGTGGTGTTGTCTACACCCAGGTGAAGTTCCAACATGAGCTGTACCCCCAAGGCTCTGCCTCGTCTGCCTCGGGTTTGGCCGAGCAGCCCGTATCCCGGCAGGTCTTCATTGTGCAGGACCTGGAGATCCGCGACCGCCTGGCCTCCTCCCAGATGAACAAGTTCCTTTACCTTTACTCAAGTAAAGAGATGCCCCGCAAGGCCCACTCTAACATGGTGAGGAGGACGGCCCACACCAACTTTTGCGTGAGGTTATCATGGAAAAAAAGCCTTTTTTTCCCCCATTTATTACGAATGCACTCGAAAGTTGTTCCAGGTCTCTCTGAATCCATGAGGGATTAGACCTTTTTGTTTCTCCTGGCAGTTAACGGTGAAGGCGCTGCACCTGTGCCCAGAGGCAGGCCACGCCCCACAGGAGTGCTGCCTGCGCGTCTCTCTGATGCCGCTTCGCCTCAACATCGATCAGGTGGGGTGTGTCACGCGGTCGCGCCTGCTGTGTTGGTGACTCCCTGGCTCCGTCGTAGGGGATTACGCACGCTAACGCCACTCTGAATCAGCGCTGTGTGGATTAGATTACCCCACCTTGACGGAGCACTCTATATGCCATTATGCTTGTTAGAGACCAACCTTGCCGCGTGATTGATTTTTACACGGTTAAACGAACGCTTTTCCTTTAATCTCGCATTGACGAGATCAGATCAGCTCCCTGTTTCTACTAGGGCGACGTGCTCAGTCTTGTGTCTCTGTTTCTGCAGGATGCCCTGTTTTTCCTCAAGGACTTCTTTACCAGTCTTTCAGCCGAGGTCGAACTCTTCGCTCCGCTGGACCAGGAAGGTAAATCGCCTCAACTCCAGGGACGAAAATCACGTAGCAGAAAATTCACCCTTGTTTAAATCCACTGCTTTTTGGGCTCTTGATGTCACCTGGGGCTGATGTCACCCATTACCATGTGACCGCAGTAGTGGTTTTATTATAGGGCTGTGTGTTTCAGTGAAAAAGCCCCCTGTTCCAGACCTGTCCTGTAGCTTCCCCAAACAGGGGGCCGGCAGTCAGGACCCCGCGCCCATCATCTCGGTGCCGGGTCAGAGCCGACCCAGCCAGAACGGCGTGACCCTGTCCGGCTGCTCTGACCCGGGGGAGCCCGATTCCGCCTCCTTCACCGACCAGCCCGTCTTTTTCAGGTACACCGCATCACCCGAGCGTCTGACTGTAGCCATCATTCACACACCCCTCTGTCTTTGGGACCCTGTGAGGAGGCACAGCTAGGCTGTGTTATTTTCCTGTAACCAACAAGCAGAGCAGTAGGAAGAGGTTCAGTGCCTGACGTTTGTGTTTCAGGGAGTTTCGCTTCACGTCCGAGGTCCCTATCCGACTGGACTACCACGGGAAACACGTGTCCATGGAGCAGGTGCGTTGTCACCCCCCCGACGGCTGTGTAATCAAAGGAACCGATAGTCGATTACAGGAGCCATTTTAAGTCAAGTTCCCTGGGGGGGGGTTGACGTTGGTGGCATTTAGGAAAAGGTGAACTGATTTGGAAATGACTTCCTCATGCAGGGCTGATAAATAAGGAAGCTTACCAGAACCGTTATGAATGCACAGACTTTGGGATCCTTCAAAACCAAAACCTGACGCAGCGGTAGATCACTTTTATATTGTAGGCCAGTGATGGGCTAGGCCCTTATGGAGTCCCCCTGACGTGTGTCTGCTCCCTCCCCAACAGGGCACGTTCGCCGGCATCGTGATCGGACTGACTCAGCTGAACTGCTCGGAGCTGAAACTCCGGAGGCTGTGCTACAGACAGGGGTGAGTCGTCGTCTGCGTGGTTAAAGCAGAGACTTGTTGTTCATCACTGGCTGCATGCAGTTTTATGGTTTGTCGTTTCTGTGGCCGAGGTAAACCTTGAGGAATAAAAAGGTCTAAAGTCTGTTGTCTGCTTCTGGCCATGTTGCCACCTGCCATCTGCCGGTCTTGTCCCTGCCGTGACCTGACGAGTTTGTTCCGTTTTCTTCCAGTCTACTTGGGGTAGATAAGCTCTTCTCTTACGCAATAAACGAGTGGCTGAACGACATCAGGAAAAACCAGCTGCCGGGACTCCTGGGTGGAGTTGGTCCAATACACTCGCTGGTGCAATTGGGTAAGCCGACCGTGCGTCGACACGCAAGAACAAAACCCCCTGTAATCACCGTGTCTGAAAGTGGTCCTGCAGGTAGCATGGGAGTGTCATGTCTTGATCATTAATTACGTCATGTACGAGAAAAAGGAAAGTCGCCCCTCTGCACTGGGTTTGGTTTGTTGGATTCCGCTTCTTTGGGACTGGAACCGGGTCACTGTGGTTTTCGGTTCTACCACTCCGATGCTGTAACTCTCTTCAGTCCAGGGCTTCAGGGACCTGGTCTGGTTGCCCATTGAGCAGTACCGCAAGGACGGGAGAATCGTACGAGGGTTCCAGAGGGGCGCCGCCTCCTTCGGCACCTCCACCGCCATGGCCGCCCTAGAACTCACCAACCGCATGGTGCGGACCATACAGGTAAGAACCCCGGCGCTGTTCACCCGTTTGATACCAAACCCTGTAGCTAAATGTTGTTCCCAAGCGCTGATGCCGGATCGGTTTTCTCTTTTTGAGAATTATGATTTGGGATTGTTTTAGCAAATCTTGGATTTGTGCATTGAAGTGCTGATTGTGAGATGGAAATTACCAATAAACCACCAACATTTTCCCAGTTGCATCCAGTTTTTTAAAGTATTTTCAGTGTACTGAAAAGTGTTGCTATTTTGATACTACTTACATATACTGTGTTTTTTGTTTTTGTAAAAAAATATATTTTACCCAGGCAGCAGCAGAGACAGCCTATGACATGGTCTCTCCAGGACCCGATGAGAGTGAATTAAAGAGAATAAAGCGCTTCTCCCACTACCGATTGGCTCACCAACCAGTGGACCTTCGTGAGGGTGTGGCCAAAGCATACAGTGTCGTTAAAGAGGTATTTTCATCGAAATAAAATATACATATATTTGCCGCCATCAGTCTTTTTGTAAGAATTTATTCTATTGCTTGCCTTCAGGTAATTGCACGTTCTCAAACTGTTTCTCCTTGAAGAACCCTAAAGCCCTGCCGTGTGTAATTACGTCTGTGCTGAGCCGTGCGTTAACCTCGTGACGTCCACAGGGCATTACGGACACGGCACTGACCATCTACGACGCGGCCACGCGAGAGCACGAGCAGCGCGGGGTGACGGGGGCGGTGGGCGGGGTGCTGCGGCAGCTACCCCCCGCCGTGGTCAAGCCCCTCATCATGGCCACCGAGGCCACCTCCAACGTGCTGGGGGGCATGAGGAACCAGATCCACCCTGACGCCCGCCAGGAGGAGTCCCAGAAGTGGCGGCAGGGAGACGAATGAAGAGCCCCGCCCACACCACCTCTTCTGTTGTTTATGACTGACACGCTGAGTAGCCAGTCGGCAACCGGAGGTCGTGGAGTACCCTTAATGCTTCTAACCAGGCATCCCCCATGCAGCTGTCTAGCCTAACTGGATACACCCAGCTCTGCTGTCGTGCACACTAATAGAGAGACTGGTAGCGGAGACGAGCGGTCAGTAACGGTGTCAACCAACCAGGCACATCACACATGGACATTAGCATTGTGAGCTTGTAGGGGCTTGTGTTGCCCTTCCCATAATCCCCTGCAGTGCCTTGTCGATGGTAATAACTGGTACGGACTGGAAGATGTCCCTGTGCCAACAGTCCCTCACTGCACTATCATTGGTGAGCGACTCGCGTTAAAAAGTAAAACTGTTGCGTGGCATTTGTGGAGTTGAATTTTTTCCCTCGAAACGGAATTGTATGTAAGGTGATGAAGAAGAACTGAGGTGGAACGGTTACCCCCCCCCAAAGCCCCGACATTGCTTGATATGAAATATAATGGTTTATAAAACCGAAATTTCGTTAGGCTACTTTAAAAAAAAAAAAAAAAACCTTGATGGTGTGAAATGCAGAAATATTCTACGCATTTTATATTGTTGCGGTCATTAGTTCTGTGGGCCCTGCGGAATCGTACAAAAAAATAATTACAGTTTTGTAGAGGCTGTCAGCTGAAGATATTCTCTGTGTAGCAGCTCGTCTATCACATTTCTGTGTCAGAGTCAGTCCTTTTCTCTAGCTAAGTGCTTTACATAATACGCAATCTAACAACTCTTTGCTCCTGTAACCAAGAAACAGCCTGTCGTGCTTCTCTAGGACAGAATATGGCAGTTGTCATATTGTTTCCCATCCCACCAGAGTGTGGTCTTCTCCTCTGGCATACGTTATCAGGTCTTTGTAGATTTTATTTTGTCTTGCGTGAGCTGAGAAAGGAGGAGCATCACCAGGTCTTTTGAGGGTGCTGATCTTCCAGTCTGAAATGCGGTACAGTAGCGGACTGTCTCCCATTCAGCCGAGGACATCAATAAATTGAGTTTTTTAAATTATTATTATTTTGTTTTGACAAAAATCCTTTGTCCTCATTTTTTGATCTCCTCAGACATAGGCAGCCACATTCATGTAATTATTTATAAGGTATTGTTTTCATACCAGTAGCTGAATAGCACTGATCATCGATCTTCCCCGTCCCAGTAGCAGTGTTAGCGTAGCCCATGAGCAGATGATATTGTCTGAAACATAGTGGTATATTGCTTTAAATGTATATTAATGCTGCTTATTATTATTATTATATCTTCAAAGTCTCTCTTCCCTGCTCATTTTTCCAAAATGCATACATGGCTTGTGCAGTTATTGCTTGATATATAACCAAAAGTCTTAAGTATCATGCACATCTTGCTTTGTTCATTAGATATTTTTATATATATATTAAGAGGGAAATATATTTTAGTTGAATATTAAGAGATGCATTTTGTAGCAGCGAACTTCATTAAATTTGTTAATCTTGATTGTCTTTCAACACTACTTCGGTTGATTGGATTGGGATAAAAAATAATTTTGCTCCTGTATATTTGTTCATTTGTGCTTTCTAATGAGTGATGTTTGTGACCATCCTGTATATAGTTAGTGTACAGACTGGACAATGTTAATTTGTGCAGATTATATTAAAGCATGCAATGTCGATTAAAGGGAATTAAACTATTTACCTTCTCTAAACGTGATCACACGAGAAATGTTAATGGTTAATTATGTTACTGATATTTGCATAGGATTCTCTTTTCTAAATTACATCCGTTCGGCGCTATTAGGCTTCCTATAACCTCACCTCCGCAACCACCGTAGCTGGACACGAGTAGGTGGGGAAAGTACACAGTGTGTATGTTTCTATGGAGACAGTACTTCGGCCTACTTGGCTAAATTCTTGTCGGCGATTTTATGTAAACAAATATGCCTCAATGTCGTCGGTGAGCATAACGTTTGCTACTAATCAATTTTCATTTTGCAGTTACTCTTCTAATTATTATTGTTATCCAACGCGTGTTAGACTGATGACAAAAATTACATGTTCCGTTTTGTTTGTTAGTGCACCACTAGTTTAAGAAAATAAAGTCTACGACAAAAACAAAATAATGATAATATCCAAATTAGTGATATTAATTTAGTCACGTTGATATTCTTTTAAACCTTTTTTTTTGAGGCAGGAGACCACTCTGGAGAGGACTGATAAACTGGTGCTGTCCTCATTGTGTCATGGTACCCGCCGGTTATTAGAAGAGATTATAGGCGATTCTGCGTCCAATATGAGTTTTACGGTATACACCATTTTGAGTTTCAAATCAATCAAAGACCATGCTATTACACGAATGTCATGACATCTTAAAGTCAGATGCTACTTAAATTCAATTTCTATGACTCTTTTAAACACCATAAATCTCTTCAGATGCCGGACTCCAAGATGTTGGACTTCACATTAAATCTGAACAGTCTCAGCTTTGAGAGCGGACTGAGCGAGGGAGAAAAACGGATGTTACCGCTCAGAGCACGCTCGGCTTCGGTGGCAGTCTGTGGTTGCGCTCATGCGGCATATCTCTGTAAACTCGCTCAGTCACTGAGGTCCGAAACAAAACCAATGACCCTGTAGCACATAAAGAGTTGCCTATATACTATGAGTTTTGCTTCTTTGATCGCAATAAACGTTTTTTTTATTTAACAGGGAAAGTGCTTTGAAAGATGGTTTTCATTCGACCGCCCAAGCTACTGTTTCAAGATGTGTGAGAAACAACCAAAGGTTGACTGTTGGAATACTTGGTGGAGGGCATATTGGTAAACAGCCCAAGTGCTGATTGAAAAAAACTGACCTTAAACCACCAAATATCAACATTTCGACAAGAAGGCCGGAAACTCTAGGTAAAGAATTTGGTTCTGTTTTTAAACTTTAGTTTAAAACTTTAAGATGTTCAAATATTGCAGCGCACTGAATTGTATTAATATTATTTGCGGTCTTTAAATTAACAGCTCTGGTGATCTTTATGTTGCCTTGTGATGCAATTTTCAGAAGAATTTGTGAAAAAGGGCGTTGACTGCTACTATGACAACCGGAAGCTGGTGGTCTGGGCAGATGTGCTCTTTCTCTGTTGCCTTCCCTCCCACCTGCCGCAGGTGTGTGCAGAAATCAACTCCCATCTCCCCCAACACTGTCTGGTATACAGCTTTGTCTCTGCCGTACCTCTTAACAGGTAAAAAAACAAAAAACAAAAACAACAACCTGCAGATATAATCCATGTTTTCAATTTTCCATTTTGAATGACAATGTGGTGGAGTTGTTTGGGCATGGGCTTCCTGTCTCAAAATGTATTCCACCAATCAAGTCCATTGGAATTCCTCCTAGGCATTTCCTGTTGGTATATTTATGTAACGTAAGTGCCCCTAAGTCCAGTCTTGTGTTCCAGACTGTCTCAGCTTCTTGCTCACACTTTCAATGTCAAACCCCACTATGAGTTTGTGGAGAGCCAATCGGACAGCATGTGGCTTTCCCACAGTCACATGAACATGGCACTTAAAGACCCGGAAGTGATTACCGCATCCTGTCCTCTTGGCATGACCGGTAGGTCACACTACATGCTGACATAACGTATCTGCCACCTACTTTTAGAATTTTAGTTCAGTGAATGATTTGGGTCGTATAAAATCAATAAACATATGAGAGAATTATATTACCTGAGGATTTGCAACCCTAAAACCACCCAGCCAAGGTTAATGAAGGCTTTCACTAATGATGGCTTTAAATCAGATTTTCTCTTTCAGGCAGTCTTTCCCTGGACCATAAGTGGATTTTTGGGATGTTATACAACCTCTTGAATATGTGCACTTCCCTGAATCTGGGATCCAGGCAAGCGGCTGTGTTGATCAACAAGTTATTCCGATTAGAATCTCTGTCACAGGTGGAGCTTACGGCTCAGAGCTGGGTCAACCGATCCTTCGCGTCATCACTTGGAGCCGACGAGTGAGTCTCAAAAACTTGAGATTTTAGTCTTAAAAACACGGCATTTTACCTGGGTTAACGGTAACTGATAAACTGTTTGTGTTCACAATGTGCAGGCCCTTCCCCTGGATCAACTTGATAGACGCACAGTCAAAAGAGACTCCGCTATCCCGCTTTCTGAATGGCAGTACAGCTCTGCAGAATCACCTGTCTGAGGCATACCGTTTTTCGCTGGCCACTCAGCTAACGTAAGATAGAGACTGGAAAACCATCGCAGCCCCACCTGCAATTCAATGTTGTTTACTTGGTGTCTTTAGAGTAGGCAATGTAAAATCTTGAATTTTGATTATCGTGTGTTTTTTTTATTCTTTTATTTGTGAATTAGATAAACAAATTATAACTTCTTTATTTGCCTTTCCATTTCAATGTCTCTAAATGAGATCGCATGGTTCAAATTAAACCGCTTAACACCGCTCACTGAAGCGTTCTGTTTCTTTTGGCATTTGTTTCATTTGACATGGTGCAGAGTGGGTTGGTTTTTCCCTTTTCTCAGAAACTGGGTGTAAGTGAGGGAATTGGTCGAGTCTCCAGTGCGACTCTTCTCCTCCAGAAATAAACCCATGTCGTCCCTGTGGGGCAGCGATATACTGCGGCTCCAATGAGGTTCTTCGATTCCCAGAAGTTCCCGCACGTGGCGGGAGATATTCTGAAGCAGAGATGTACACAAAAGAGAAAAAACTACAGTGACTGGGAATCTGCAAGTTTGTTTTAAGTTTAATAAATGAAATTTCTGTTTTGAACACTCGTGTGAAGTTATTTCCAATTGTGGACATCCATTGGTTTTTTTACTTAAGTTTTTTCTAACTCTACCAGCCTTTAAAAAACGCTACCCCTACTTACCTTCATATCTTCAAAATCTGTGACCCCTAATGTAGGTAGACGAAAACAATTGACATATATCAGTTTTCTGCCATTGATGAGGTTGTCAGTAAAACAAGCCTGTGGGTAAAAATCTTTAGATTAGCCCAGTCTATTTTATAAGACCAGCTATTCCCTGTGCTTATTCTTTGTTTTTTTCTTGTCATATACTTTTATCATATCTGCCATTTGGATATAGAAATAAACATTCAAGTTTTGACATATTCACCTTATACTGTGGATAACCAATGGTTTCGATCCATTTGGCCACGTCCTCGCAGTTCCAGTTGAGGAAGGCTGCCATCTTGATTGTGTACCAGTTTCCAAGGATACGATTACTATAGCAACCTGGTTGGACGTCAAATACTCCACTGCTATATAATTCGGAACTGCTAGGAGATACCGGGGTTGATATGTATGGAGGGTTATCCCTGGCAAAATTCAGGGTTCACGTCGAGATACAATAACCACGTCAAAATGCAATTCAAACATGTTGTGTTTTTCATTATGAGTTAGAAATATTCGTTCCCTAATTCAATTTAATATAAAATTAAATGAATGACATGACACGCATCTGTATGAAAAAAAGACACTTCGACGAGCAACAGAGGTTTTGTAAAAATGATACAATCAACACAATGCGCTTGATGCGTGAAACTAATATGAATGTAAAAGCAGTAATCCATACCTTTGATAAACGTTAATCTATTCTATTAATTCTATAAATTACGAGTATGTATATGGGTTTCAGGGATTGTTTTGTTTAGCCACTTAGAACAAAGTAATTCTTTACAAAAATAAAAGAATATAAAAGAAAAGAAAACTAGTCCCGGCAATTTTGTTCATATGATAAAATTACATGATCATACACAATCTTCTCTAAAGATTACACAGCGCTGTGGCAAGTAGCGGAGCGTTTTACGCTGTATTGCAGCAAGAGGACATGCTTTTTGCTCAACTCGCCCTCGACAAATTCCGCCCGGTTTCGTTTCGTTACGGAAGTACGCTTTGCTCCGGGCTCTGTTGATGCCTTCTGATGTAGTGTGTGCTGAGTGCAGCAAACTGCGTGTGTCGAATTCCGATTTCCTTTCGTCGCATTTAGCTAGGCTTTCCGGATAACGCTTTGGTTGTAATACTCTATACAGGTAAAGCAACGTGTTTGTATATTATAGTTACAATTTGTTCCATTTCCGGTAAAAAGAAAAGAACAAGCTACACGATAATACTGGGAGATGTGGTGTGATTGTTGTAAATGTCTAACTATTAGTTGACAGTCATATTTGTAGCGGGCGAATCTAAGATATAGCTAGACACGTCGACTGCCTGTGTGAATCTTTATTTTGTAAATCTCGTAACTTCAACTAGCAACTTCATAGTTACGTTGGATTATGCTAGTAAAACATTAGCTGAAAGCGTTTTTGTAAACGAGCTAGCCCATAGATCGAAGATTTTCAAGTGACGCATGGTGGTTTGTTTTAAAAACAAAATTAGTTAAAAACGTCTTCAGTCCGACTTTGCCAGTGTTAGAATTTTTTCTTGAAATCCGCGTTAGACGTCAAAGGCCAGTTTGCCGTCTAACGTTCACCCTAAGGACACTTAACTTGTAGAATTTGGGAAAACCAACGGATGCCTACTTGATTGATGTATATAGCCAAGTAGCTAGTTGTGAAAACCTGTATGTAAACACAAAATCAACTGCCAAGTGAGCAAAATAAGAGTAATTTTTTTTAAGACTCTATGACGGCAAATGATTATATGTTAATATAATACCACGGCCATAAAGAACTGATTACGTGTATGTAACTGGGGAAGAGCTAGAAGGTAAGGGAGGGGGACGTGAGTGCGTTTAATTAACGCAGCCAAGTCTCTTAGGAAACACCAGACAAAACCATTCTCAGCTTTTAGAATTTCAAAACAGAGCCTCCCTTTCAATCCCTTCAGAAAATGGAAAAATTGGAAACGGCCTCCGAACTTCATTCAAGATTATCGTCCTTGTCGGTCTCCTCATTCCCAGGAATAACGTCAAAAAACTGCGAGAACGACGCTCGGGCCAGGTAACTATCGAGTCCATTTGTAGAGCTGTTATATTTTGTTAACCATTGACCAAAATCTTATTTTGCTTTTGCCAACAAAGCAGTGATCATAGTTAGGTGTATGACATATTTAACTCGGCAATCCAGCCCTTCGCCACGCAATCACAGCATCAGCTTTGACTTGCTGGTGACTCTGAACCTTTAGCTGTTCCATTTTTAGATTGTTGCAGTCAAAACGCAAACAAGGGCCTTTAATGTGATTAGGAGAGAGCGTGGTGAACAAAGCTCAGTTCTACTCTTTTGTTTCCCACGAGAGGCTTCAAACAACAGACCTCTCCCAGCGCCCGCCCGGCCTCCCCGTGATGGATGACTCCGAACACACTATGAAGGTAAAATCCATGGATTTAATAGCTCCACCTCACTGCCCGAGGTGGATTTAGGTTGGCAGTGCAGGGTGGTTCTGTGACCATGGTACCGCTAAAAACCTACAGGAAGGGACCTTCACAGAATTTGATTTGCCCCTGGCATGGAACTGTATTGCGAGTTTATTTATGTGATTGGTCTTTATCGGGGAACAGGTGGCCATCAGATCAGGGTAGGCGAGAAGTTTCCGGAACAACTAAAAATGTGTGCGGTAATTAGTTGCTTTCAGGCTCTTGCCTACAGTCAGATCCTAAATAAATCGGAAAAGACCAGATTACGCGTTTTGGTGGGTGTTCTCACGGTGAAATTAAAAGGAAGAACCAACATGGGCTTTTGTGTGTTATCAGTTCTCTCAGATGAGAGGTGAGGGGTCATTCTGTGAATCCACTGAACGATTGTGTGCAAACCATTGTACCATTAAGGGAAACGGCAAATCCCAGTCTGCTCACCTCGTATTAAATGGCAACACTGCCTTCTCCCGTGGATCACAACTCCTCTGGGGAATGGTTTCTCTGTTATTCGGTTTTCTCCTGATGATCCCCAGACTCTTGACAATTGGAGGTAATTTATTTTTAAAGATGATAGGCTGGAGAACCAGGGGTTGACACCGTGAATCAGCATTCAAACTGAAAAATAAGGTTAAACTTCTGGTCTAAGGAAGAATCGGGCTGCAGGAGAGATGTGACAAAAAGGTTTTGTGTGCGTTTCTGCCGGCTTTCACCTTGAGGTAAAAAGTGGATATAAGACACACACACACACACACAATATTCCACTTGCCTTCTCATGTGTATGTGGGGATGTTTTTTAAAAGTGTAACCAGGACACTCCCTCTGGGCCAGCCGTAGAGGTAATCCCCAACAACGGAACAGAGCAGCATCCCGGAGACAGAAAAGGTTATTATGCATCCTCAATTTTTCTTAATCCTTTGTAAATTGGTGATGTTACGAAAGTGTCTGTCTTGTGCTTAAAGTCTATGTTGTCTTTTGTGCCACTGTCTCTTAGTTTAGGGATCAATTATATATATTTTGTCTTTTCAAGAAAATATTGATTCCCCACTATCCAGGTTGTTTTTGGAAAGTATTTGAAAAGCTCTTCAAGCCCTCCCAGATGTTTATGGTTCTGAAAGGTGGTCAGGATTTCACAGCCGTTTCCCACCAACTGCACCTGGTACCTGCTGCTAAACTCCATCTCCCATGCTCCCCTGCAGCTCCGATGCCCCCGCTCAAGCCGCCCTCCACCTGGACGTCCCCGGACTTGAAGGAGCTGAAGGCCAAGCTGCGGCTGGATAAGGACTCGGTGGTGACGGTGTACCGCGGCGACGTGATGACGGTGCATGTGCCCACCGTGCCGGAGGGAAAGCGGGTCTGCTGGGAGTTCGCCACGGACAGCTACGACATCGGCTTTGGCATCTACTTCGACTGGACGCCGGTTACCAGCCGGGCCATCACCGTGCAGATCAGTGAATCCAGCGACGACGAGGACGAGGACGAGGAGCTGGAAGGTCAGGGTTCGACCACTGCACGCTCGCCATCTTCCTCTCTCTCAGCCACAGGGCAGAGCTTTGCAGCTAATTAAGATTCTGACCTGAAAACCACAATTCACTTTTTTTTTTTATTATTTATTTTTATTTTTTTATTTTTTTAATGTGGACGCCTATTTGTTTGAAGCTTGGTAGAGTTAAGCATTGGGTCGTTTAAAATAATTCTTACCCTTAGTGTCAAGTACTTCCTATACATATGATTGGTCTTAACGTTGTTAGAGATCGTATAATCTTTGCAAAGCCCAAGTATGTATTCCAAGCAAGACAGTAACACCAGCTTTTAAAAATGTTTTTATTTTATTTTTAAACACGCATGTATGGACTATTTTTAGACTGTGTCCCACCTGAATTAGGAAAAGAATCTTCCTTCTTGCGGACGTTATGATTGGGGTTAAATCCGGTTGTAAAACGTGGCAGCCCAGAAAGTCCCAGAAGTTCTCTTCAGATTATGTTTTGTAGTAGAATACTAGCTGGATAGCCAGTCTGTCAATATTTTCTTCACTCAAAACACATTCTGTAAAACTAGCTTGCCACGCAGTTGAGTTTTAAAGACAATGGCAGTTTTTTTAAAAGCTTTGGTTGTTGGTCAGTATATAAATCTGTGGACCCTGGACCAGCTGATAGATAAGATGAAAATCATCCAGTTTCTACATGCTTATGGTATCTGTCTATAGTGACAATAATGTCATTTCATTACTACTTACTGCATGAGTTTGGACTACACTCCAGAAATTAAATCCACAATATGTACACAACAAAATTTGATGAAGCCAATTAACATGATTTAAGAATTTATTTGGGTCAAACTATTTGTATTTATTTATTTATTTGTTTTGTTTTAATTCGCAATTATTTTTCTATTTTCCCAATTCAAAACAGCCAATTGTGCTAATGCATCGTTGTTACAAACAGAGAGGTTGAGGAAGCAGTATGATTGGCCTCTGCCGATCCAGTTTTTAAGCTGCTGGGTTTACAGCCAGCACAAGAAATTCAGCAACGGTTGTTGTTGAAGTGCGTCCCTCTAGACGGCAATAGCATCCTGTAGGTCCTTGGGAGGTTAGCTGGATAGGGACAGGCGGTGAGAAGCACTGATGATTCCAGCCCAAGTTCGGACAGGACTTTGCCAATTGTGCGCCGTCCTCCCGGCAACAAACAGCGGATGACATGAGCTGGATTCAAACCTGCAAAATCCAGCTCATGGGGCTCAGTCTGCACTCAGGTGAACTCCAGCTCATGGGGCTCAGTCTGCACTCAGGTGAACTCCAG
>JAOVYW010000022.1:743464-758463 GCA_025775045.1 Hiodon tergisus
TCTGCACTCAGGTGAACTCCAGCTCATGGGGCTCAGTCTGCACTCAGGTGAACTCCAGCTCATGGGGCTCAGTCTGCTCTCAGTAGAGCACATTTACTGATTTGATTCACTATGGAGGCCTCCAACTGTTTGTGTTTTTTAATCACCGGGAAGCGACATGTCTTTGTCTGTGATTTAAAAAAAATAATAATAATAATAATAATAATTGTATCTTTACTTCTCACAGGACCCGTCAGTCCTGGCGACGTAGAGAAGGGATCCAAATCATCAGCCAACTCGAACCTGGGAGAGATTCTCCCCGTGTATCGCCAGGAGAGCCACCTGGCCGTCCAGGGAGGGAGCCATGAGTTCCCAGGAGAGGGAACGTACCTCCTGAAGTTCGACAACTCCTACTCACTGTGGCGAAATAAGACTCTCTACTACAGAGTCTACTACAGTGCCTGAGGACCCCCTGCCGGTGACACAGGTCACAGAATATTCAAGTCTAAACACTTCAGAGAGTCTATTTTTTATTTTATGTAGTAGTGATGGGCACCGGGCTCAGTTATTTGATACATTATCCATAGAGTATTCCTGCATTCCTAGGAAATGATATCGAACAAATTTATGATGCATTGTTTTTATTTTATTTTACAGTGCCTTTTGGCACATCTCCCATTGATTGAACACACAAGCACATGGGTCACTGTGAGGCAAGCGTGAGGTTCTCTTGGGAGGCTAGCTATCAGAAATAAATTATATTTGTGGCCTAGGCGCTCAGCGAGGACCAGTCGGGTGAGACGGTTTGCAGCATCTGAGAACTACATTGAGGTACAGAAACGTGCTGGGTTTGCATTGCGTGGCGTTTTCAGTGTTGCCACGGTATCACTTGCGTGGTCCATAGAAGCAATGTCAATTGGGTGAGCTGGTACGCTGCGGTGGCTTGCCAGGCCAAATAATGGCATCCAAGATACATCATGCCCACCACTACTATATTGTATATGATAGGGTTAGGGTTAATGGGTAGGTGCACATATATATTTGTTGAAATCTGCTATTGCTTCTGAAAATTGTGGGTTCTGCCTGTGGGGGGGGTTTAAGTGCATTTTTAAAAAGAATAAGAGTTATTTTTGTGTGTAATGTTCTGTGTAATTAATGCTTTCCATCTCCCATTTTTATAAATGCAATATCTTAAAAGAGTGCAGGGGAAGTTGATCAGGGAACATACGTGCTAAGTAAAATATATTCTTTTTAAGGGTTAGGAGTAAATAAGAAGGTGTGAATTTAAGACAGTGCTGGGGGCTAGTAAGGTATAATTTGCGTAGTCTCTCTGTGTCCTAATGCAATTAGGGTCGGCGTGTTTTCGGTCTTAAGGTAACGGTCCCCTTTTTGTACCCGTTACACGCCGTGAAACGCCGTTCACGTTAGTCTGTTCGGTTTAATCGGCGGTGTGTTCGCATAGCTGATGGAAGCCACTTTTAATTGTAGTATTAAAGTTGAGGTTATTTGACTGGTGTGGAAAATACAGTTTGTGGAGGAGGGAGGGTGGCAGTTAGGACAGAACTGCGGGGTTGGTCTCCCTATAGGCAAACGAAACGCCGCGATCCGCCATCTGCTATGCCTCGCGCGACGGAGCCAGAGTCCACTTGTGTTTATTCAAATGTGTTCCTATCGGATATTGTGCTTTAAAAGTGGGTGGGGGTTTCAATTGCGATCGCTTATCTAATTCATTTTCCAAAGAAATCCCGGAATCTTCGTTCTGTCTTATTTTTTTTAATCACGCTTAAAATCAGGGGAGGTTTTGTAATTGGCAACAACAAACACAGTTCACAGGTTTTAAACGCGAAGTGAAGAGTCTACAAAGACGACACAGACCACGAAGAAGGGAGGACATTCTGCAACTGGCTTTACTGGCAACGCCAAGTAGTGTAGTTTTTTTATTAGACGTGAAACCTTCGGTCAGGCTCTGTAAAGTGCAATATCTGTTCCTTACAATTCTTACAGAGGTGGTAATTTAAATTATGTCTGTTGGTTATAATTACTTACTTGTATGTTTGTTGCATGTACTCTCATATTTCAGTGTCCGTTGTAATCTTTGTTTTATGCGCGGTCACTCCAAAGAGATGATTTATATATTTGCTGCTATTTACTAAAAAAAATCTAAAAGAAGCTTTTTGTGTATACTGTGCTGTCTCGGTCGTGTTACATGCTTTCCTTAGTATTTTGTTCAATAAATGAAGACATTTGGTTAAATAATCTTTACCGTGTCATTTTGGGTGTTAACTAGAGCAGCAGAGGTGTAGGCATAACGAAACTGAGCTGTGACCCAGACGGTTGCGAGTTCAAATCCCACAATGTACACTGCCGTTGTCCTTTAGTGAAGGTTCCTTAATCAGCATTTCTGCCTTTATTGCTGGGCAAAGGGTTAATCTGTCACCATATAATTTACTATTGATAAGTCGTCTTGTTAGTGAATAAACAATAATACGATTAACCAACTACAGACTGTTTATCCTGCAAGACACTCTTAAATCTAAAATTATAATGCGTGGAACGTGTAAAGAAAGGTGTCTTTTTTTTGGAAGTTTGTGACCAAGAGCTGTGCCTCAGCTGATCAAAACATAATTTTAGTTAAGCAGTACATTTTGTGAGTTTTATTGATTTGCCTACAGCTAACTAGCCATGAACACAGTGCGAGAGTCATGCGACGTTAGACACGTGTCCCTTTCTAGAAAGAAGGCCTATTTGCTCGGTTGCACAAAGCCGAAGTAAAAGTGATTGCTCCGATAAAAGCTCCTCCCACTTCACAATATTCCTACTGACACGACTGCGCACAACTAAAAACCGCGAAATTACACCAGAGATCTAAACTGTTATAACTGACTGTTTAAACAAAACAAATCTTGATCGGGAAATATTTGAGATTTTACAGGGCGGGGCACAGATGTTTTCTCGATGTAAAGTCTAGATTTTTCTGGCAATGGGAATAAGAAACACAGCACTTTACTCAACAATCGTGTTATTTGTATTGTCAATTTTAAAGGCTCTTGTCACTTGAATCACTGATATTTAATTTAAAGCGGTTCCGTAAATATCTTCATTCTAAAACAGCGACCTCTGAGTCGTAATTCTTTTACAGGATATATTCGATGAAACGGGGTGGTATTTCGTGTGGTTAGCCCTACTGGCGTCAATTAGTCTTTCTGCTTTCCGTCACTTGGGTTGATCTGGTCTCAGAAAAGCCAATGTCCCATGGCTCTTGATTAAAGTACACGAAGGATACTTTGCCTTTGTCTGACGAAAGGATTGATCTGTCGATGAAACCATACGAGTAATCAAGGTCTTTTGGCTTATATCAGTTGACACAAATGAAACCTGGTGAAAGGTTATATTTGGGCAATTTTTTATTTCACGAAAATCTGAGACAGTCAGAGATATTAACGATTTCTGACTTGCAAGTGAAATGGCCGTAGTGACTAAAACGTTATAATGGTGGGGATTCATTATCACCTGACCCCTTAAAATGCAGTTATAAATGACACGCCCATTAAAGGCAGCAAGTTAGACGTCGCTGACGATTAAAGTTCCGGAGCCCCTCTGAAGTAGATACTTTAACATTAAAATCTCAGTTTTGTAAATGCTGTAATACAATTTTAACAAAGTTAATGAAATGGGGAAGGCACTATTTTACGCTCTCTGGTCTCTAAGTGAAGCGCCCCGACAATTCATCAGGTAGGCCCTCTCTCAAAACTTGAGAAAAATTATTCCGTTTATGAATGGTACTTTTTTGATAACACAAGTGCGTCTAGTTTTGTAACAAGGGCATTGAAATTGGATTAAAATGTGGGTTGTCGTGTATTAACTACGTTTGTATGCGTCTCCCCCTGTTGTCCTAGTAAATCTAACCGCCTGGGCTATCAGATGCCGCTTCCTTTGCCTTTGCCGAAGCAGCTCGTTGTTTTCAGTCTCGGAGAATGGAACGCCTTTTCCAACCAGACTAGCATATCTGTTGAGGTTTCGGTTGGTCAGGACATAAAACCTCAGATGATTGGGACTCTTTCACCTCAAACAAGGTAAAATTATTTCGGTTACTTAAACGATGAGACAACCGGCCTTGACTTTGAATTTCTGAAATCCTACTTGAACTATTTTCGACATGGTTGGTATTTATTTATTTATTTATTTATTTATTTATTTATTTATGCGTGAATGTTTTTTTCCTTTCTTCGTTTGTTGTGCTTCCCCACGGCCTTCGATATATATGGCTGTCATTGAAGGTGCCTGATCTGGGAGGGAGACTGGAGAGTGGACCTCCTCACAGTAGCAACGGAAAAGGCTGAGAGAGGTGTCTACGGGAAGGTTTTACTTACGGTCTGTGGGGAGGTACAGTGACAATCACTATTAAAAATTAACAAATTGCTTATGGTTGTTTTAATATGCGTAAAGGGGTAGCCTCTGGGTTTCATTTGGAAATGAACACTTGACAACCATACCGATGAGCAGGTCCTGTCCTTTCGAGCAAAGCTGATTAATAAACATTAGGTTACTTGGGCAACGCAAGGTTTCTGATGTTCAAATATGTGCACAAAAAGGTCAGCTTCAGCAGCAGTACTCCCGTGTCGTCTCGGAAACGCCTCGCTCCTCACTGGCAGCCTTGTCAACAACCGGAGGCCTTCTCTTCCATGCTGGATAAAAGAGGGAGCCAGGAGGTGAGTGACATGGCAGATGGTCCCCAATTAAGGAGGAAACTAACAATTTTATTTATAAATTGCTCCGTTCTGTGTTTCTCTGCTTAGAGGTTACCACCAAATCGACTCGTTTCTTGTTTGAACACGATGACATTCAGTTTTTACTAAGAATTGGAATTTTAAAAATAGAAATAATCGTACAAAAAAAAACCTCCTGCAACATAGCTGCAGTTTCGGATTCTAATCCAGTCGTTTGAAATGGCTGAGTATCTGTGTCTATGTTGTGACAGATGCATGCATCTGTATCTGATTTGAGAATTTGATGCAGCTGGTGACGCCAAACTGCACAGCCCTGGAGGAGAGCAGGCCCCAGGGCGTTAGCTTGGCCGAGCTCGAAGGCAACGCGACACAAACGGAAGTCTCCACTCTGCTGGGAAAGCCCTGCATGTGGCCCACGGTAGGGAAATCTATTAAGAATTTGGCAGGTAGGTGGGGAAATCCCTCCCCCAAGCGATTAGATAATCGCTTTTCATTTGCGTCTCTTAAGGATAAGATTCCGCGACGGACAGTGATGGGGACACAAGGCCAGCTGCCCTGGAGCTCAGAGCAGCTGGGCAGCCCCTGGAATCCCAGCCGAACATCCAGCCCCAGGAAGAGGACCCGCTGCACGCTGGCCAAAGGCCGGACTGATGAGGAGAAGAATGCGGTGAAGGTGAAGAAGAGGTGCAGGGCAGGTAAAAAGCACTCTCGGCCCAACCCCCAACCCCAACCACTCTTTCTGCTCGTCAAACCACAGCACCGAGCAAAGTGGGGGAGGGGCCAGGCCAATCCACTCCTGTGCATGAAGGTTCTGAGTTGGGCCCTACCACTGGTTTAACCTCTGAACCTCTGAAATGCAAAACCCAGTCAAGAAATGTGTTCCTCTGGCAGATTTGATCAGTATTCATAATGCCAGGTTGTGTTATTTATTTTAGATTTAAGTCAATAATATTAACGGTCAATATTTAACAGGCGCCGATATCCCAGATGTTGATGCATATTTATGTTATGTTGCAACAGTGAATCGTGGAACTTTTTTGTGTGTGTGTGTGTGTGTGTGTGTGGGGGGTGTGCGCAGTCTGTCCGTCGGGTCGCTGGTGCCATGCCATGTGCCTGAGCGATGCAGAGACGGCCGTCGTGATTGGAGGAGAGTCCGCGGAACAGGAGCCCTGCACGGACTCTCTGTGGAAGCTGGAGATTGGTGAGGAGAGACTGAGATGCAAGCAACAGAAATGGCTTTCAGTACTGTCTGTCACTGATGTGTTGATCCAGCTGTGAAGTCTCTCCAGACAGCAACTTCTGGTTCCCGATGCACTCTTCAGGTGCGGGGCCTGCCCCGCCCTGTTCACGTGGTCACTCCGCCACCTATGACCCAGAGTCCAGAGCCGTATACGTCTATGGAGGCCTGAAGGACGACCAGCGGCACAGTGACATGTACATTCTCGACACCCTGACGTGGAAGTGGAAACTCATTATCGTGAGTGTTTTTGAGGTCCAGAATCCATCAGATGCTTTGGCTACCGTTAGGATGCTCAGTGTGGTTTAACTTGGTGGATGATGATGTCATCATTATAGTTGTGTATCATTATATGTTGTATTAGGAACAGCGGCAGAATATATAGGAGTATACACAGATTTAAGCATATTTTGAAGGCCCTCGGTGTAAAAGCCTTTCTCCCGTGAGTTAATGTTCAGGATTTCTCCTTGCTCCCAGGCCAAAGGCAACATCCCAGCCTTGGCGTACCATAGTGCCACCATCTACAGGAAGGAGCTCTTTGTGTTCGGAGGAGTCCAGCCCAGCCGCTGCCCCGGGGGGACAGCCTGTAGCAACTCGCTGTACATCTTCAATCCCGAATTTCAGCTCTGGTACCAGCCCATCGCAGAGGGGGATAGGCCAATGCCCCGGTTCGGGTCAGTGTCGCACGGAGACGGTTGTCGCTTGGCCTAGAGTATGGTATTTGTAGACTGGGCTCCCAGACTATGGACCAAGCTGGGTTCTAGAATGTGCCAGATGTCCATTATCACATTTCCCTGGAAACTGTTGTTGGCCAAGTAGCGATGGAATAGCAAAATAATAAACTGTAATAAACCGACATAGCCGGAACACAAGGGCTGTCTCCTTATCAGACCAGATGCTCCCGTTATGGCAAAATACAATAATAAACGCATTACTGGGTAGTGAATTACCACCGATCCTACGTGCTTGGGTGATCCAGCATGGCAGTAAACGGCAAACTAAAACGTGCATTGGCCATGCTTTTAACAGGCACTCCACCACACTGATGTCCAACAAACTGCTTATATTTGGAGGTAGGAAGACCGCAGCCTACCTGAACGACCTCCACATCCTGGATCTAGGTAATGTTGGCTTCAGGGCCCTTAAAATGAGTGCTGGTGTTGCTTTGTATGTATGTATATGTGATGTCCGCCGTGACTTGAAATGTAATTTTTGGCTGCTCTGGGCTGGGTGGGGCCTGAAGGTTTCATGGAGTACAGTGCCTTGAAGTGCGAGAACATGCCTCCTCTGCCTAGAGGGTAAGGATGCATTTACTTGATGTAAATCAGGAACTAGGTTACGTTGACGTTGCGTGGAAATGGGAGGCGTAAAGCTGTCTCTGACAAGTGTTGTCCCCAGTACAATGTGTGTAGCCAAGGTCATCTGAATGTGACAATAAGAAATGGGGACGGCTGCATGGCTAATGTCCTTGCATTGATGAACCATTTGGCACATTGTTTTGCACAAAAGCCTGTTAAAGTTGGCTTGTTATTTTACCGCTGATGCCCGTTCTCACTTTGTGTGATTAGCGTTGCTGCGTAGCATCACCGCTGGGTTTTTCAGCAGGATCAAAACTGACGCTGTCACTGTTGTGGTCCCGCCGTGTCCGGTCAGGTTCCACGCGGCCGTACCGCTGTCCGGCGACCGAATGCTGATCAGCGGCGGGTGCAGCGCGATTGGGGCCCTGCAAGACGTCCACTTATTCAGCCTGGGTGAGATCTCCTCAGGGCTCTGGCTGTGTAGGATAAAGCTGAACTAGTGAAAGCCCATCTGTGCATCCTCAGTTAAAGCGGCACTTATGGTTGTTATGGTGGTTTTTTTATTTTTATTTATTGTATTTTATTCCCTAGTTGGTTAATTTTTTATCTGGGTTGTAAAATGCATTTTTTGTTCACCCATCTCCAGAAACGGCCTCCTGGACCTCGGTGACCTGCCCTGCTCTCAGTGCCTCCCCCCGGGCAGGTCACAGTGTAATCCGGCTAGCTGGCACCCTGCCCCCGGACACAGACGTCCGCTTTACCCTGCTGGTTTTCGGCGGATCAGACTGCACCGGGACCTTCTATGGTGACGCCTTCAAGTGCACCCTGGAGATCCCGCCGAAGAGGAGGAGTCCAAACAGTGAGGGGAAACTGGGTCAGGTGGGGAGGATTGTTTAAATCTTTTAAATCTTTTTAAACGCTAAGTGAATTGATCCGGCGAGAGAGAGACCCGTGCCGCATGCTGGGTATTCTGCCTGGCGTGCCGCTTACTGGGGCATGCTGGGTATTCTGCCTGGCTGTCAAAGGACTCGGACATTACTACTGGAATTTCTGTGGTTTTACTTGCCCCCTCTGCCTGTCGGTTTCTGTCCACTTAGAGCTCAGGGATTGGCTGCGCTGATAATACCTGTAATAAAACTGGATAGTACGACTGGCGAAATGTCAAATTATTATTTTTGCTATGACAATGATTTTATTTACTTTCACACCCTGCAGCTAACTTCTGATAATAACAAAAAGCACAAAAAAGTGCTATTTTATTTTCGTTTTTTTTTTAACATGGATTGACTGGACAACTTTTATTTGAGTGTTGAGATTTTAATTATTCTGTAAAAATGGCAGTTTCTTTAATCTAGTATATTTTTCTAGGTTTGTTAAACTGTGGACTTAAAACTGTGTTCCTTGGTGTGACCAGTCTTGTAAGACTTGAACGTGTATGATTTAGCTCTCATACAATCAGTGTTTATTAGCTTTGTGTCGATTACCCCCTAGTGGGCAAAGTATGGAATGACATTAGACCTCAACAGTGGGTAACTTACGTGTGTTTTCACCACAGTTCGTACAATAAATGGCTTTGAATGTATATGCATGCGTTACTTGGGTTAATGATTTAGTATGTGGTTTCTCACAAATCAATGGGTGTTCAATGTTTCAGTGAGCATAAATGTCATTGCTGGGTTGGCTCTCTGCAAAGCCTTACTTGGAACATGGTGACCATGAAAATAAAGCAGTTTAAGCAGATGACCGTTTGGGCCTTTTTGTTTAAAACGAGACTGAGCCATCCCATTACTCAAAAGCATTTTAATTCTCCGTTTGCAAGGTCCAGGCATGCAGTGGGGTGCGTTCCTCCCTGTGGACTCATGCGCTCTGGTCCGCCGGTGTGTCTGGCTGGCAGGACGGGTGGCTCTCCCTGAATGCTTCCAGCTCCAGTAAGGTCCGGTTCAGCCTCTTTATAGTGGGGAACTGATCCACGTCCACTTTGAACCTAATGGACAAGAGCGTGACGAGACAGCGGGTCACGGTGGAAGCGTCACGTTTAAGCGCTTGGTACTGCCGTCACTCCTGACGCGGATGCCCTACCTTTCGGCGTTATAAACCTGAGGCACCAGACAGATGTCTGCCATCGAGATCTAAAGGAGAAGTAAACGTTAAGTTAGTACCTGGGACCGTGCTTCTTGGAGCTCAACGGCAGACCCTGCAGAGTGACAGGATCCTTTAAATACAATTAATCCCTGGCAGACACGCTCATTTGTATTAGTGAAATTTAAACTGGACTTAGAGCAGGGGTGATTTAGTCGTGACCATGAAGCCATGCACAGGTCTAGTGTTCAAACTCCATCTCCATTAGCTGAAATAATGGTCATATAGATAGAAGACAACCATTTACCTCATCCCCTACACAGTACTTCCCAGCTGTCTGTTTCAGGAGCTGCTCCAGAGCTAAGGAGGCAGAAAGACAGGAAGACAATTGGCCAAAATGACCTACGACCCGGAAATGGTACACCGATACTTTGTTGCTTTGATGCTAAAATGCAACATTAGTACCCCACCTTCGAACCCTCGGGAGATGAAATGCTGGGCCCACTGCACTTTCTCCGCTCCGATCTTCTGTAGCACGTACAGATTCTGAAAAAGGATTCTGAACTCAAACCTTTGCCACTACCGCCCACTGGCTTTGGGGAAAAATTTGTGGGGATGTGTGGACATCACTGGAACCTCAACGGACACCTTTCAGATATTGCATGGAAGTTTTGATTGACATGCCAGGCATTACGTGGATAGTAAATAAGGTGCTGAAATGTAAATGCAAATCTAGCTGAGATCTGGTCCTGAATGCCAAATGTCATAAACTGAACTGTCCCATTACCTCTAGGTGTATTTTGGAAACATCCCTCCCCCTCTCCAGCAGAGGCCTGTTTGTGCTGGACACCTGCACTCGGATCCCCAACTGTGAACCACCTGTGCTGTGTTGAGACCTTGCTCACCTGGAGGGGCTGTATCCCGGAAGCGATGACGTCGCAAATCGCGCGCACTTGAGCGCGCTTCTGAGGGTCGACGGGCAGGAGGCGGGGGCCGGGCTTGGTCTCCTCGAGGTATTGGATGATGGCCAGCTGGGAGCGAGAGAGTGACAGGTCTTCACCAGAGGCCATTGGTGCAGCCACCAAAAGGGCTCCATCATTGGTTACCGTTCTCACAGACTTAAGTGGTCTGACGGTGCCCATTCGTCTGTGATGAAAGCTTTTTACCTCTCTGCGGTCTTGCTGCATGACTTAATTTCACAGTCTTTTGAACCACACAAGAAATTGGCTGGATAAAAACTGTCTATGTATTTGCAGTTAACTTCAAAAAAAGTTCCATACACTTTAAGTGTATTCACAGCTTGTAATAAAGAAAAAACTATTACAAATGTTATATCTTGAGACCTATATTGCATCTGACACTTAAAGCAAATATTGATCAGTTCAGAATTGGCAGGGATCTCATTTGAAGTTTAAATATTTGATTTTTTTAAAGTAAAGGTCACACTTACCGACTGAGACAGAGTGATGCCATCAATTTTAACAGAAGGTACCTGCTGCATTGGGTTCAATCTCTTGTACTGGTCTGTTAGCTGAAATGAAATAAATAATGCACAGGTGGAAAACTTCTGTAATTAAAGTAAGGAATGCAATTCCACTGAGGTGCAAGAATGCGGAAATGACTGGTTACCTGTTGGCCTCCGTCTTTGATTAGGTTGACCGGTACCTGGTCATATTCAATACCTTTCAGTGAAAAGGCTGGGGAGTACAGAAAACCAGTTCCTCAATCCACATGGTTTCAATTATGTATGGAAAATCAGCAACGAAACACAGACACAAAAAAAACCTTAGTGTTTACTGGGCACAAGGAAATGGTAAATGCAAATATATATCGTCTACAGTAATTTATCTGATACACCTACCGATTCGGACCCTCCATGAACAAGAGCTCCTGAAATACCCATAAAGAACGGGCTAGGAAAAAAAATAACGCGTGATTACAATAGGGTACGTAGATTCTGAAGTGAAGTTACCATTTGAATCACGGCATCCACCACGCATTGTTCAAATTAACCCATGCAACGTTAATATTTACCTTAGTTTGAGTGGCCATGGTATTCGAACCCAATGCGTAAAAAGTTCAGAACTGGATGGAGTCGAACACTATACTTTTTTATATACTGACAACCAATCGGACAAGTCTGCGAAAATCCTCCTACTCGGGTTATTATTCCACATGACTAAGCACTTTGGTGAACCCCCCCCCCCCGAAGTACATTGGGACGATTTTAAGGTATTATGTTGGCTTATAATTTAGTATGTTTTTCTTTCTTTCTTTAAAACAATTTGACAAATATAAGCTAAATATGTGACCCCGGGTATGGAAAAGCGTCGCGTAATAAAACCGCAATTAAAAAAAATATATATGTATAAAAGGTTCTTCATTTCCCCATATAATTTTATAATAAATCGAGTGCACCAATTACATTAATTTATTCGAGATGTCTTTGGAGCTAACTTGATCCAACGCCAGCTGAGCTGACTTGCTTTCTGTCGCGCTGCTACTAATGCGAAGTACAATCAAGAATTACCTTAACGAGGCAAGACATTGCAGGGCTGGGTAAATGTGGTGGCAACGTATTCCACGTTGTCTTATTTTTCCCAGTTTGGTTTGGGCAGTACTTCCGTATGGGAAATTCTCTGTAAACACATTTTAATCTATAGGCATAAGTATAAATCGAGCACGTATACCTTGCTTAACATTTTTAATGAATTATTTTTGTCACGTGACTCGGAGAAGCGCACACAGTCTTCTTCCGATGGTAGAATAAATCAGTAACGTTTGATCATTATACCTGGCCAACAAGATTGGTATTCCGTACAGATCCCTTAATGAGCCCATTTTGACATCGAAAAAGAATATTCATTATTTTTTTCAATTTATTTAGAATTTTTGTGTTGGATCAAATGAAGGACATTACGTAAAAAGTTTAGGATTGACCAAGGTTCTACCCAATTAAAAGCCTCGACATTTATGCGTTATTACTTTCTCACCAATGAAGTCCAAATAATGGAGGGTTGTCACAGTTATTTCTGATATGATAGGTCAACAGTTTCTGAAGCTTGAACCAATCATTTTTACATGATCGTGGGCGTTCCTTTTCTTGACGAATGAATGAACATCTTAGTTTAGGAACCTCCCATTATAAAATCTATACGTATAGTTGAAGTGTGGTATCTGTGTTGGCTTAATTCTGAACGGGGGGGTAGGGATTATATATTTTTTTTAGGGAATATTGTATAACTAAATTACATATTAGTCATGGCAACGGCAATAATGATATCACTTTGGAAGAGAAAGGTAAGATTATGTTGCCTAATCTCTGCATTTAAACTCGTTGTTTTGCAGCAGCGACAATTTCACTTAAGTTGCAAACATGTTTAGGTCTACCTTAACCTCTGCCTACGAACAGTTGGTAGCATTTGCAATTTTATTGTAAACTGGTTAGAGTTTATATTTTTCAAAGAAAGTCTCCAGTGTTTCTTGCTTTATTGTCTAATCGGTAATTTGCAATCGCGACCTTCTCACCCGTTCCCCTAGTAAGGCATTAAACTGTTAAATAACCAACTTTAACTCTCAAGCAAGGAGGACTTTGGCTTGTTTTCTCACTCGAGTTATAAGGCACTTGTCCACCCATTTGCCTTAATGCAGTGTTCATTTTCATTTCGCTACCGCGTGTTTTTAAAATGATTGGTTTTGATTATAAATATGTGCATACGTTCCAAAGCATGTATTGATGTAAAGATGTATACATTGTAAACTTACTTGGTAGGCCTTTGCGCGCATTTGTGAGCGTCCAGCAATTCAGCAATTTGATATTTTTAACACTTGTGGCTGCATACCTCATCTACAAGAGGTGGGATAACGCCTGACCCTAATCGTATTTCAGATACGCAAATTACTCGCATATATTTTACATTATATTTATTCAGCAGACACTCACCCTCAATGTACAAATGGTGTAACCAGTACAAAGTGTTAAAAAGTAGATACCCAAGCTACAGTGTCCTGTGTGTTAGTGCTGCAAAAAGGTGGTACAGATTGGTGCACATTGGATACCGTGTGGCAACATTTGAACGCCACTACCTATTTGAACACTTATGCGGATCAGGTGCATCCCTTCACGGCTACAGTTTACCCTTGGTCGCATGGATACGCGCACCAGGATGTACCATGTCACAAAGCACGTATAGTCTCTGAGCGGTTCCAGCAGCATGATAGTGAGTTCAGTTCACTTGCCCGGCCTATGCAGTCCCCAGAGCTCAACCCAATAGACCGTCTTTGAGACGTACCGCCATTCAATCTGCGTGATTCAATCGCGTCCGCATGGACCAACATCCCTATGGAACTTTTCTGACACCTTGTAGAATCCATGCCCTGAAGAATTCAGTCTGCTCTGGAGCCAAAGGGGTTTCAACCCAGTATTAGATGAGTGTATCTAATGATCTGCCCGTTAAGTGTACTCAACCTATACCTAATTTCAATACCACCCCATACCTGCATGTTCTCCGAATGGTTCCTTTTCATTACAGATCACTATAATCAGGTGAATTACAGACTAATATACGTATATGCAAGTGTTTGTTTGTGTGGTTATGATGTGCCATTTTTAAAAATGTGTCATTAAAACAATAATCTGTGGGTTACTGACTGCCAGTCATCTGTTTTTGTAGGTGCCCTTCCAGGTTGGGCGCATGTGTTACTCTTCGACAGTGGTGAGTTGATTCATTACTTTCCCATTTCATTATTGTGTGGACTAGTATCACACAGTATTGTTCTGTGGTCATGTGATGAAGTACTTCTTATAGGTGCATTTCTACTTGCACAGCCAACAACTAAGCTGTTCATTGATGGGAAGTTTGTCGAATCTAAGAGCTCAGAGTGGCTGGACATTCACAACCCCGTGAGTACCTTTACCCTGTCTTAATGCTTAGTTACAGCTGGGTGTTTAAATGTCCTGTCTAAGGGTGAATGTAGAGGCTCAGCTTCTGCCTGTTGGGGTGGCTCACCAATGTCAGTTAATCAAGTCCGTTTCTGACACCGCCCCCTCTGCACTAGGCCACCAATGAGGTGATTGGGCGGGTTCCCAAAGCCACCCAGGAGGAGATGCTATCCGCAGTGGACTCCTGCTCGCGGGCCTACCGTTCCTGGTCTGAGACCTCCATCCTGGCCCGCCAACAGGTGTTCCTGCGCTACCAGCAGCTCATCAAGGAGAACATTGTAAGGCCGGGAAGGGACAGATTGATTAGCCCAGTGCCGGAATGCAGAAAGTTGTTAGGCTTTTGTGGGACTCCCGTTATTTGTCTCGAATGCAGTAATTATTCTCCATTATCCAGGACAATGTGACGATTTTTTGTTATTTAAAGTTACACAACCAGTAACCAATCCTGTAACTGCATTATTTCTTTACAAAAATTGTTGTGATCCTATGACGATCGTTAATTACAATTCCCCCTCCCCCACCCCCGTTTCAGAGAGAGCTGGCAAAGCTGATCACCCTGGAGCAGGGCAAGACACTGGCAGACGCTGAAGGAGACGTGTTCCGGGGATTACGTACGTCAGGGGGAAACTGCTCCTGGAAGGGCGACTGAATGTCGTCGGTGACTGTTCTCGCTGTAGGGTTGTCGTCGGTGACTGCTCTCGCTGTAGGGTTGTCGTCGGTGACTGCTCTCGCTGTAG
>JAOVYW010000022.1:765412-790297 GCA_025775045.1 Hiodon tergisus
CCGCCGCCCGCCGCTCCGCCTCCTGCCGCTCCCGCTCAAACTCGCCGGCCATGAGGCCCAAGGCGCGCTCCAGCGAGTCCACCTTCCTCCTCAGCTCCGCCGTCTCCTCCCTCTGGTGCCTCAGCCGGGACACGTTCTCCTTCACCAGCCGGTCACTGGTTTCCTGAGGGGCCAGTCACAACAACGCTATGGTGGCTAAGTGGGGGCATTAGTAGTGGGCAGATACATACGTATGTTGATAGCAACACCACACAGGTATCCTGTGGAGACCCTAGCTACTACTGGTTGCTCAGATCATACGGGGAGTACCCTTGGACTATGTTGCAGACTGCCTCATGCTTATAGCCTTCTTTTAAAAACCTGTTATTTGGTGACAAGGTGAGGCAGAGGTCCGTGTGTGTATTTGCTCAAGGCAGCAGTGCAGAGGAGCCTGAAAAGTTTGAAAACCACAGGCACCTCGCTGCCCGAGAGACTGGCAGGCACCGTCGGCGCTCAGGGAGAGCGGCCCCGCGTGGAAAACAAACAGGGGATCGCCGGCACAAATAAACAAGACTGGGGTGAAACACCGTCCAAAATATCCCGGCCGGGAGCAGCACAAACACGGCCTCGCCCCTGGACGGGGCTCCGCTCGGGCACCTTGTGCAGAGCCAGGGCGTTGTTCTCCTCCGCCAGCGCCACTGAGGTCTTCCTCAGCTCCTCCGCCTCCCGCAGGTGATAGCTGAGGGCTTCGTTCAGCCGGATGTTCTCCTTGAACACCGAGCGGGACGTGTCGTCCAGCTGCCTGTTGGGGAAACGAATGATGTCACTGCTTTTTCACACCGTACGAAAATGCCAATTGCCGGCAAAGGAATGCTGTGTCACCGATCATGCCAAAGCAAGTTTGTCACTGATCATGCCATGGTGGCATGACGGTTTGGTCCAGCAATGCATCGCTTAAAGCAGGGTTCTTTAAACGCCTGAACTCAAGCGCTGGAGGGTTATCTTTCAAAACTACTTAATTTGTGATAAATTACCTCACCTGGTGGTTCCAGGCGTAACGTAGACACTAACTGAGGGGTAGAGCGAAAAACTGCAGACTCTGTGACGGACCTTTGAGACGGCAGAGCTTAGAGCTTGCACGAGCGTTTTGCAGCTCAAATTAAATCTAACCTAATGGTTCAAAACCACGCCACAGAGCACATACATTAATGCTCAGTTCAGTGTTTTGGACCAGTCGACACAAATCAACATCCGCTAACTCGCCTTGATCAGAAAGGGGACGTGGAGAGTGCATCGCTTATGGGCAATTTCAGGTTTGGTAGGAATTCAGAAGAAATACGCATGGCGGTTTCCCATCTAGTTCAAACTTGTTCCAACACTAGGGGGCTCTAAGTATGACCTCAAACGGCAGGGGGTGTAATCATTGGCTTAGGTGATGTACACTATCTGCAGGGAGGGGAAAACTAGTGTGGTCAAGATAATAACCTTGTCTTCTATAAATATTATTTATTTTCCGTCTTTCTTTTTTTCTTCCCAGGAGGTTGGCCCCTGCGCCCCCGAGCGTAAAATTAGGCTGCAATTTTGGCGGCGGGGACACTCACACAATGGCCTGGTTGTGGGCCCTCTCAGTCAGCTGACCCACCCTCTGCTCAGCCTCCTTCTCCAGGCGATCCTGTGTGTGGGAGACACGCCGTCAGCGCCCACCCCCTCCATCCTGTCCCACCGCCGGCACGGCGCTATGACGTTGTGTAGACGTTAGCCGCATCGCTCAAAACCCACTCCCTTACCACCGGCAGGGTTATCTTCAGTGCACAGTCGACAGTGCTAAATAAGCGATGGTTTAGAGGTGCAGAAGCGTGGCCCGGCTTTCTCGACCTGTCAATTCGCTGCTTTTAATTCACTCCATGTGTGCCACTCGCGTTCCAGCAGCGGTTAGATGTTGGAGCTTGTTTGGCTTTCACTTCACAACACCACAATTCAGGCAATTTCCACGGTATGTGCCATTCACAGTCCTTTAATGGTGGTTTAGGCCTCGGCGGTTTTTCGCGTTTCATGCAAAATCCTCTCGGTTGCAACTACTTAGACAAGATATTTAACTCCAGGGATGTAGCATTAAAGCGGAACATCTTTTATTTCCTCTGGGGGGAAAAAACAAAACAAACAAAACATACCTTCTCGCAGAAGAACTTGTGCTCTAGTCGTGCCAGACATTCCCTGTGTTCTCTGTCCGCGACGAACATTTTCTCTCTCATCTGTGCAGAAGAGGCCGAAGCACGCAGTTAATCACGGATACGAGTCCCATGATCTGCCTTAACCACGGGAAGCGCGGCATTCGCGAGGGAGTCAGCCGTTCTCTCCGCCCTTACGTCCTCCAACTCCTGCTCCATCTGGGCCTTCTTCTTCCGGAACTCCTTAATCGTCTTCATCTCCCCCTGGATCATGCGGAACTCGCCGGATCTCTTTCTGAACTTCTCTTCCAGCTCAGTGACCCTGAGTGTGTATTCAGCCACCTGCAACAGCCACAGTCACAGACAGCATTGAAGGGCGGTTAAGATTAAAGGTTAAAGGTTAAGAAACATTTTCCCGGGCCTCGTCCCTACATAAGCCTGGGCTTTCTCACCCACCACTGAGTCACGTGTTGAAGTTCTCTAGACTACGGGCTCGCTTGCCCACTAACCGTGTGCCTTTCCAGGACACGACTAGCCTGGATCACTTTACACTTGGATGCAAATGAGGACTACAGGGGCTGAGCCTGTTAAGGCATCTTCAGCGCCGACCGCAACACAACGTTTCCCAGAACCAGTCCTACATGGGCCTATGTGACACTTCCATTCATATTCTAAAATGGGGATGTTTCAAGTTGGTCCAGACCAAACTTATTCATTTCTTTCTTTCTTCCTTTTTTTCCAGAGCTTATTGGGTCCCGTTTTTACCAGGATGAAGTAAGACGAGATGGAGATGGAAAACAGCTGCTAACCACGCTGCGCGATTCCAAGTTTAGAACGAGGCGCATTTTGATAGGTCAATTAAGACTGCTGCAATAGCCATCAAGTGGCTTGTCTCGTCTCCTCAAAGCCGGAGCCCATCACGAGAAAACCCCTCTGGTGTTTTTCTCCCGGAGCTCAGTCTCAGAGTGGCAAGACTGCTCGCACTCGCACAGGAAAAGCACGATATTAATTTGTCAGGGTAACTTGTAGGTCCCAAGCTCAAGCAGTTTTTAATTACGTGTTTATTTTAAACACACAGAACCGGATTAGCATAATTTTAGACTGTACGCTGGAAAATGTAGGGTTTTTGTTTTTTGATTTATTTATTTTTTGTGTGTGTGTGTGTGTGTGTGTGTTTGCTTTGTTTTTAAATGAATACGCTGCGCCTATAATTATAAAGAGCACTGTGGGTCAGGAGTGCCTGCATTTTTCAGGGAGCTGGGTGTTTTTTAACTGCCATTAAATAAACAACATTCACCCTTGGGTAAAGCAGGACGATGAATGTGATTTATTAGACGCTGCGCTTGGCAGGGCGCAGCGCCAGAACATCCATGAAGCCAGCAGGTTTTTGGTCAAACATGCAAATCTTCTCTTCCCATTTCTGACCTGTCTGCCTCAGACTGTCCTGTCACACCCTGTTCTTGGAATGTGGTCGTTATGTTTGTGTTAAAAAGACATTAAATACTCTCTTTCCTATGGTTAGCCAATTGAAACGCTCCCGTCTTTATGCTTAGAGAGTTGACTTTAGCATTTCCTATGGACAAGTTTCTTGGTGGGTAAAGTGGGGCGAAGAGTCAAAATAAAGGGATAGCTTACAAGTTGTTCTTTTTCTTCTCTGGCTTTCGTTTTCTGCTCCCTTAACTGCTCTTCCAACCGTGCAATCTGCAAGGGCCACAAACAGTACCCTGAGTGACCTGCTGGGTGAAACGGTCAGAAAACAGGCAAAGAAACTGTCCACAAAGGGTTAACTATCACACTTCAGGTAAGGGCCAAAAACAACAACTGGAATACAAAGGAAAAAGAGTTTTACACTTTGGGGGAAATGTAATTCAATTAAAACACCTTTATTCTTTTTTTTTTATTCTTACAATTTGGTTTGCATCTCAATTCAAATATCGTGTTCAGCTTTTTTGACCATAACCGAGGCAGTCTTGAGGACAAGAGCCTAGGTATGAGCCCCACAGTTCCACGTACTGCGCCTCTCAGGGAGTCTTAGCCAACTCTTCATACTTTTTAGTTACAACGGTCATCAACTCCTCTGAGCAGACAATCAGCCCTGGACGGATCTCTGACCTGTCTCTCCTTCTCGTCATCCTTCGTCTTCAGGAAGGCGATGATGTCGACGGTGTCCTTCTCTGTGCGGTACTGTTGGCTGTTGAGCTCCTCATTGGCCCTGGCCAGCCTGTGGGCGGCCTCGCGGTATTCCGTGCGCGACTGCTCCGTCAGGTCAAGCCTGGCCTCCCAGAGGGCCGCGTTGGCCTTGGCCTTCTCAGCGTCAGTCTCTCTATCCGCTTTGGACTCTGATGGCTTTCCATCTTTCTTCCCTTTCCTACAGTCACAACCCAAACACACCACCCACCCCCAAGGCAGCTCAGTCTTGCAATTGGGAGAGGCCGTTGGAAGGTGAACAACAGTGACGTTTATGTGCCTCAGACCACGGTGTCCTGTAGGTTGTCTTCATGACAGAAACGCACGCCCACGGGCAATGGAACGCTAAACTGAACCCTGAGGCGTTGATGAAATCGGTGACACGGCCATGTTAAAAGAAGACTGGTCAGACAATGGCCCGTGGTTTCTACAGCTCCAGTATCCATTAATGGGGCTCTTTGCATTACTGAAAACGCAAACATCCTTTCTTGGATGAACCTTGGGATGAGTCACCCGAGCATCTTAACCTTCTGAAAGTATTCAATTATACTGTAGGCTTACAACTGCCCTGCCCTGCCTCCTGCCTTGCACTTTGGATGAAGCCCTGTGCATTCCAGTATATATTTTGCTCTATGTGATTCTGCCCACTGGCGCCAACTTTTCCCTGTTTATTCTTGACGCCGTTCTTGCAGTAAATAACAAACTTGATGCATGCCCTATCATATATTATATATTTTATTGTAATATTATGAATTATATTAGTCATCTAGCTGACACCTTTATAGCCAGGGTGACATAAAAGTTACCGCTTTATATATTATATATGCATAAATTCATATGATATGTGTCAATATTGATGTTTATACACAGTGAACACAGTGAACTCATTCCGATACATAACCACTGAATAAGTATTAGTATAATCTTACCCTTTCGCCTTTTTCCCCTTCTTTCCTTTCTTCTTGGGCATTTAAATTTTACAAATTTATCAGTAGTAATAATAAAACTGTATGGTTAAACTCTGTGCTTGGCTTGTTTAATCACTTGTTGTTATAGAAACGCAATAAAGTACACTTATGTTTTACGCCAATCGAGTTTTTGCTGTGCAGACACATGACATTTTATATACTCAAATATTATTGGTCAAGACCTAGAACATCTGTTATTAACCAATAAGAAAGGAGTTCATTGTAGGGCTTGGTTGGGTTAAGCAAAACAATACATAAACGTTTATCACAACTGTAAATACGTTAAGTACCTGGTAGTGATAAAATAACTTAATAGTTTTTTCTATATATTTATTATACCTTTGTGCTCTGAAATAGGCTATTTTAAATAGGTGTACAACAACAACAAATTCTACCTTAACATAATTTAGCTAATTATCTTACAACGCTAGCAGGGAAGAATCTTTTTTTTTTATAGCATTAATTGCGTTGAAGCAAATACATGCCATTTAATAGTGGTCATTGTTGTGTTTTATTTTTTCTGTAATTAATCTTAAATAAATTTTTTGAGCCAGGTCTGTAATTGTCCGAATCTGCGTTTTGTATAAAAATAGGGGCGTCATCGGTTGTGAGTCTTCATAAATGCTTAGAGGCCTAAAATGCTGCAGAAAGGATAGGGTTTGACTGTTTCAGGGTTCATACAATCACTTGGATGGCGTCACCTGTAAATACTTCTGGACGGACTTGCGGTCCACAGACAAGTATGGTACAGCATCGGCAAGCAAACCACAGATACAAGAATAACACCTGGGCTGCACAGAATAAAACAACGTGCGGTTTTACCGAATAAAACATTTGCGGAGAACGACGCTGTCAGTGTATATGGATTACATACACTGCGGAGAGGCCGCAGGAGTTAAACAAACTGCAGTTGACATGGCAGATTCCGAGAAACCCCCAGGCGTCAGTTATAAACAATGTATTGTTAGGGCTAACAATTTTATAATCTAGAGCCAGTCTTGCTTCCCTTGCGTCTGCTCAGTCTCCCACAACGTTCGCTGAGCGTTTTGCCCCATCAAGAAGCTGGACAGAGCTCAAAGAGCATTCCAAGAAGAGCAAAAACAGAAAAAAACATGCATCAGAAAATGTGAGGGTGTAGCTACTGTAAGCCTAAGCTTATGGCATTTAGTACTGGCAGCATGTATGCAGCTTGGCGACTAAATTTAAAGCTAATTGCTATGAAAAGTTGAAGAAAAAAAACTGAAATAACCCCTATCTTGTCTAAGCTGTGATTATCATTGGCATTGTAATGACATGGTTTGGGTCTCTTCAATGCACTTTTTTTGGTAGGACACCCACAAACTAATTCTTGACGGTACCGATGCTGGATATTAATGATAGAGTTGAAATGCAGCTATGTATTCGCATAGCAAAGCACGTTTCAGTGGTTTCTTCTGGTGTTTGAAAGACTTCTCATTTTAGTAAACTGCCACAGCAGCTAGGACATAATTCTGAGGGGGGTATTAGCTTCCTTTTTGTCACAGGCATGTGCCACATCACAGACAGCTGCATCATAGTTTTGAGAGGTTTAATTTAAAATAGCAGCCTCTAGCAGCTATTAGGGTGGTGGAGATTTACCATAGTGGTTTAGATTTCTGCCAGATTAAATTTTTATATACATTCTTTTTTATATGCAAGTTTTCCTTCTTGGTGTCTTATTTTTATGGTGTAATGTGTTTATCTTTTGTGTCAAAGCGTAAAACCTTATTCTAGTTAGACTGTAAGGTGTGTTTCCTTCTTGATGTCAATTTATGGTGTAATATGTCTCTCTGACAGCATTGCATTGTGCAAAGGGGGTGCTAAATTTTAATGTCCTTTCACTTGTTTTATTCAGCTGGCAGTAACCTAAATCAGCACATTCTCGAGGTTTGGCATCCAGTGCTACCACATTCATTTATGTTCTTTCTTTGCAGCTCAGTGCATAATAGACATACCCACTATTGTATTTTAACGACTTCCTTATACGCAAGGTGCAGTTCTTGCTTTGCCAAGTCCAGAAAGCAGAGTTTATTATACATGGTGAGATTCGGTGATGTACAGTCTGTAGGCCTATCACCGGTAACGTCGAGTACGATGCATCTGGACCTGTCTCTCCGCGTAGTTATGTCCCAACTTGATTGTACTGTAGATCTTTGATTGTTAATGTTTTTTCTGTACTTAGCGTAATTGAAACTTCTCTATAATTGCAGTTGGAGAAAAGAAGACATGCGTTTGCCCAATTTCAGTAAATTAATGTTAATCCTGGATTGGAGCATGCATGAATCACATGCACACCTGGCAGAGGCTAATCTAGGCTCATTGGCCTTGGTCCTCTACCACCTGTCTGACAACATTGTTCAGTGAATATTATCAACATTCATTTGCGTCATCTAAAAGGTGCTTATAACAATGAGTGGAATATAGTAATAATACTGACGAAAGAGACAGCAGTATAGAGAGCCTTTGGTGCTGTATTTGGACCAATACTTGCTGCAAGGGCTGAGGCAAGCGTCTCTCTACAAAAGATCATGGACACATCTGCTTATGAGAAGCGTGCAGACAGGGCTTTCAGGGTTTCTGCAAGAAGTGAGTATTTTTTAATGACTTCTTCATTTTAAGCACAAGTCACCTATTAAATGGCTTGTAGACTCTGGCTTGTGGCCCCGTTGCCATGGTGAGCGGAGTGTCCCTAAACTGACAGAAGTCACTAAAAGGTCCAGCTCATGCATGCTTGTAGAGTCAGAAAAAGACCATAATGGTGTACCACAGGATTTAAAAAAATAAGCCACAGGATTTAGAAAAAAATGTAGGAAAAAAGTGCAATATTTTTAGTACAAATTACAACGTTGGAACAGTGCGTTGTACTGCCGAGTGCCTCAGGGCCTGGGATGGCGTGAGTGGTGAGTGACTGCACCTAGCCCCGCCCATCCCGCACTGTCTTTTCAGTGGACTTTCACTCAGCAACTCTTAACGCTGGTCAGGGACCTCTACCTCCCCAACCTCCATGTCTCGGAGTGAGGGGTTGAGTTGGGGGTGGGGTTTGTATGCATCGTCGGTCCCTGCGTGCGGTAAACCTGATTCAGGAGCAGGAACGTGTGAAGATGCAGAATGGAGAGCCTTAAGTACATTATATTCTGAAGAGTGCGAGAGAGAGAGAGAGAGAGAGAGAGAAAAAAATATGTGCAACCGTGCACATTTCCACCCTGCTCTCTGTTATGTGGCTGTGTCTGCAACGCCGCTTATAACAGGCTTGAGAAAAGCCCACTCTGGTATGGGGCTCGGTTCACTTAAGGTCCCAAACCGAGCTGTGCCTCTGATCTGAGCAGCATCTCCAGCTGCTTGCACAATGCCCATCGCTGCAAGGAAGAAAGGTCTTGCTAACAAATGCCTTTCATTGAGGAATAGCTGATAAAAAATCCACCAATGTTTAAAACCACTCCAGCCACCCACCTAAATCTCTGAACAAGACCACTAATGCTTTTCTTTTTAAAACTTGCCTTAAAATGCTATTTTTTTCCCTTGGAAGCCCTGTGGTTAGCATGTAGATGAGTGGGTGTAAGATGATTGCACACATTTTTTGCAGTTCATGCCAGCTGGAAAATGACCTGCAGTTGTACACATGCACCAAGCTTTTAAAGTATGCATAAGAAAATGTGTGGGCCACACAGAATTTATGCTACATAAGGTCACTTTCAGGCATCATTCGAAATTTTCATCTCAGCTTTACAGAATTCTTCATGCATTCCTTCTGGGGAAAAAACACAAGCTAGAACTCACCAAGGTGTGAACCATCACAGTCAGCGTGTGGGCAGCCAGGTTGTAATGCAGATTAGGCTTTTCCCCCATATTGTTTATTACTGTTCATGCCAGTAATATTTTCACTGCAGTCTTTAAAAGTTTTTCCTCCCCCTTCTGTGCAGTTGTTCTGTCATATTAAAATGATTGACATTCCATGTCTTCACCACAAGGTTCCACTTTAAATTAGATAATGTCATTTTTACATTTTGCATTTTCTTAAAACAATAGGGAATAATAACACTTTAATGAGTTGTGAAATAAATAACTCACAATAAAGGGTTGTTTTAGAATGCTAATTTGCAGTTACTATGTATGTGTACGAAACTTGAGCCTCAAGTTAACTAGTCATCCATTTCTTAATTAGCAAATTCCTGACATCATTGCCATTTAAAGAAACTGGCTGAATCTGAGTAATTTAAAGTTTTTATTTTAAAGCCAAGAAACTTGTAGGGCAAAAAAAATCTCAGAGAGAAACCTTGAAACACGAGTTACCCTGTAAGTTTTAATTAAATACAGCCATAAAATGTATTTTAAGATCCAGCCAACTGTTTTGATGTCCCGATAAATACTCTCTTTTTTTCCATCTTCTTTTAGGGGGCTTCCTGGCTCCAGTTTGCCCACTTAAGTTGGAAAAAAAAAAAAAAAAAATTATTGCTGGTTTCTGCATCTGAGAGAGAAAAAAAAATCTGACTGTTTCTGGTAGGCAGGTATTCGATATCCGGCTCTTTCGTAAGGGGGATGTTTAAAAGAATTGGGATGGAACGCCACAGGATTGGTGGATGGCTTTTGTTGGCGTGGCCCTGTGCCAGGCCCTTATGTCTTTATATACAGTAAACAGATGACCAAACAGTCCCGAGAGCGCTCCGGTATCCACTCGGTCTGTCTCTGCTTGTCTCTTGTCACTTCCACAGGCTGGTCCGGGCAAGGCTGCAGCAGTCAGCGCTTTCAGTAAGGGGCACAGAGACACATTTTAACTCCTCTTTCACAGATAGAGTGTTTTCCGAAGGCTTAAATAAGACAGCAGCAGCAGCTTTCTCCTGGTGTGAAAAAGATGGCTCTGCAGATTTTGCTCCTCTCTGTAATGTCCCTGTGGGCTCTGGCTGGGAACTTCCTAGCAGAAGCAGCGTTCTACAACCACGAGTTCTCCGCCAACATGGAAAACCTCCTGCCCAACGTCCTCCCTCGTCCCAACAACCACAGCCGCACTTTCTATGGGATCATGTTCGATGCCGGCAGCACCGGCACCCGAATCCACGTCTACACCTTCATTCAGAAGGACCAGGGTGAGTTTCCCCTCTCCACCTCCAATTCTGACCCCGGCAGGGGGGCAGGAGCGCAGACAACTGGCAGCCTGCTGGGATGTCTGCGTCCGCCGCTCGCCGGTCATTCGCTACAGGGCGCTAAGACAAACATGCGCTGCGAGGGCGGGTTAGTGAGCCTTGTGCAGAATCCAGACGCCACGCAGGAATACCTGTCGCTGTGCTCTCCTCAGTGTAACTGCTAAATTGTATTTTGGGAGGAGGACTTGCATTTGACCTGGAAATAACCCTGGTGTCTGTAGACAGGAACTTCCACCAAAATATGATGCATTGCTGAGGATTTGTTGAGATGACATATCTGGCATCTCCGTGTAAATTTAGGCGCGAAAATAGTCGCTTTAGTTTGCTTATTAATTTCAACACTAAAATGTAACATTGTTGCAGTATGCTTTTTACACTGGGTTTAGAGCAAATATTTAAACAAAGCGCATTATAATATATACGTTTGTCACCGGTACTAGATTTTACGTTACCTTGTCGAGTTTGAAGAGCTTCCCCCCCTCCCTCCTTCCCTCCTCATAGCTGAGCTGCCGGTTCTGGATAATGAAATGTTTCACGCAGTGAAGCCCGGTCTATCATCCTATGCAGACTATCCCGAAGAGGTAATCCTTCGTCCGCTATTTACTCTTCTTATTCTGAGGAATTCGAAAAGTGGTGTCATAACTTTTAGCTTGTCGCGTGCACGGTTTCTTTTCTTGAATGGAAATTTCTAAACTGCAGGTCAAGAAAAAAAAAAATTCTGTGCGCGTCGGCTAGTGGTACTAAAAAATTGAGATTTGAAACTGAAATTCGGCAGCGAGAATTCTGGCGACAGGACAGTCCACAAATCCCTCATTGCAGTCCGTTGAAAAACATGCCCCAGTTTTAACAGAAAAAGACAAACTCAATTAGACGCTGACCATGTAATTACAAAGATGTACAAAATGTATTTATTTTTCTTATTACATGTTGGGACTCGTGATGGATGCCTAATTTGCCTTAGCAATTATAAATCAGAATGCTCTGGTCTCCGGGGTTAGACATGCTGATATATCTCCCCTTTAATTTACTTGATGACTAAATGACTGTAATATGACTTAACAGTAGTATTCGGTTAGCTCTTGTCCGCTGCATATTTTTATTCACCAGAAACATGCTTTGTCGAATGCCGGCTCTCTCAGGGCGGAAACACTGTTAGACAGCTCCTGAAGGTGGCCAAGAAGACGGTGCCTCGCTCGGAATGGAAGAAGACGCCGGTGGTCCTGAAAGCCACGGCGGGGCTCCGGCTCCTTCCCGAGGAGAAGGCCAAGGCGCTACTGGACGAGGTAATAGAAACGTGCAACTTGCACATGTTTCTCAGCCTACTGTTACGACAAGAGCCGGCACACAAACCGCGAAGTGCTTACGAGTGTCTTCAAAATGAAAAATTATAAACAGGTCGTCTGCGATTCGCTGTTCGTTCCGTCTTTCCTTCAGCAATTTGGAGTCTGGAGAATCCGTTTTATTAATACAAGTTTCGTTTTACTACTGCACTGACCGCTGGTGCGTTTCACCACCGTAACTACAGACGAATTGGCAGACATTATTTTGGTTCGTTTCCCTAAAACGAAGTATTTCTTGAGGTCAGTCGGAACTACTAGACGGGTCTCACATTCATTTCTTCTGGAGTGCTTCTTTGAATTCGGTACAAAATATTATGCTTCGATGCAGTCTTTTTAACACCCCGTGAGTGCTGAACGCAAATACCATAACAATTATTGGCGTAATTGAATGAGGCTTGTTTTGTATTTACTTGTAATTTGTAATTCCTCTGCTAGGTCCAAGAAGTCTTTGACGACTCCCCCTTTTTTGTACCAAACAACAGTGTCTCCATAATGAATGGGACAAACGAAGGTATGTTGGCTTGGTTTCTAATCAGACTTACGTCCGTCTTCGATAACTTGCAGGGAAGTTGTTGGTCCTCATTGTATGTATTAGTTTGTCAACCCTCATATAGTAGACGTCCTAGAAAAAGTTAATTACGCTTGCTTTTTTTTTAAATCCAACCTGTTGAATTCATTAAACGTTATATTAATTAAAGCACTTTTAATACATAGTCTGAGGAAACTGCAATTACATTGGGTTTGATCCTGTTATGGTATCTTCATAAAACTGTCTGTGCCGTCCTCTGTCATTACCTCATTGTGGCAGTGCAGTTAAGTCAATTTGTCGGCGTCCCCGCCCACATTTTAAGTGCTCCTCCACATCTCTCCTCCCAATCATTTGTTTAGCACTCCCGCATCTTCAGACGTGAAATTAATCTTTTTGAATTTATGAGATGCACAATCTGAAACAAGAGGCCCGCGTAATTGCCTCCTACAACTAAAATTTAAAACGCATGCAGATGATGTAATGGCTCTTAATGGACTCTCCTTTTATGTCTGTTACCTAGCAACAGGGAACCTATCAATATTTTTTAGGGCTTTTGGGGTGCATAAACTCTTTAAATGAGCTGAATTGGTAAAATATATTTATCCAACTGGGGGGTCCAACCTTCTCTCTCTCCCTCTCTTAGGAATCTTGGCTTGGGTAACAGTCAACTTTTTGACAGGTAAGGTATTGCTCATATTTTGGTAGGGTGGTGTAAATGGTTCCCTGGGGTCGTTGCTGAGGTTGACAACTGTACACATGCCTGAGTAGTGAAAAAAAGATCCCTCTCTCCAGTCCGATGGTGTAAGCTGAGTCACTGTACACCATCTGGTCGCGACGGGATGCAATACCTTTTATTTTTCCGTTTTCTAGCATAATAAAAACACTGCTTTATTAAGAACCCATGTTGGGGGCCAACAAAAAAAGTATTTTCCTTCCTGGCAACAGGCGAGTTATAAATGTCTGCAGTACTTCCTGTGAAAAGACCTATGTCTGCAAGCAGAAAGTGAAAAAGTAATCAGGTTCTATAAACAGCTCTGCTGAATATGGGGTTGTGTTTGCTATGTGCAGACACTACCTATTTGACTGCTTGTTTTAACCCTAAAAGGTTATGTCTATGGCCTTTTCAACCACAGTTTTCAGATCTTTTTGTGAGGCTCATGTGTATTTTGTTTTTTAGGTCACTTGTATGCCAAAACCAGGAAGACAGTGGGAATCTTGGATCTGGGAGGAGGTTCAACTCAGATAACTTTTCTTCCAAAATCCAAGGTAAATGTCACCCCACATTCCAATTTCATAAAACATTTTTGTCACTGTATTGTCTATATATAAAAAATGTAAAAAAATGTAGATTTGTTTTTGCTACATAAAGCGTGATTACATGTAAATAATTTTGGTTGGAAGTTCTTTTTGATTTGTGTGAAAGCATCCTTTTCAACCAACCAAAACTGAGAATATTTATTCTTACAATTACTTTTCTTGTTACTTTTTAAATGGTCTATTTCAGTTCATTTTGAACTATTTACTGGATGATGAATAACAAATCATTCTTCTTCTTTTTACAGAAAACAGTTTTTTCTGCTCCACCCAATTACATTGCTAGATTCAACATGTTTAACAACACGTATCAGCTTTATACTCACAGGTAAACATTCATTGTCTGTCTTAGCCTGTGGTAAATATGGTAATGTGGTAATGTTCCGCTGTTGTCATGGCAGTGCAATCCCACCATTTCATCAGTACGAGAAGTTTCTTCCTTAATGAGATTTGAGTTCCAATGATGTCCGTAAGAAAAGCTAATGATAAACACGTATTATTATTATTATTTTGATATAATTGCTGGGGTTAAGCAATGTAAAAAAATAAATAAAGAGCAGGGTGTTGGTTTCTCCAATGATGACTAGGTCAATGACTAGGTGAATTAGCTAAATTCATATAAATAAATGACCTGCTTTATAGATTGTTCCACTCGTCCACACATGAAATTGCTAATTATGCATATCCTCAAAGCCAACCCTTCATTTTAGTTTTACCGCTCACTTAGTTCAGCTTAGTCAAAAATGTTTTAGACCGAACCAAGATTTAACTTCTGAATTCTTTTTCGCCGGTTTTCATGCTTGTCATATATAGGATCCAGCTAAAGCCGAGGTTGGGGAAGATGTAATCCTCCTCGCCTCTAAATTGCCTGTAATCGTCTCATTCCACTGTCCTCCACCACCAGCTCTGCAGTTCATTTTGGCCAGGCCATGTGCATGCTCTCTCCTAACAGATTCAGAGTGTCACCCGTTCGTAGCGGCTCTGTTGATCATTTTTTCCCTCCATTCAGCTACCTCGGGAATGGACTGATTGTAGCTCGACTGGCCACCCTTGGAGCTCTCGGGGCTGAAGGTAGGTCACTCCTTTTTCAAACTGCCTTAAGATCAGTAGCAGTTTGTTCTCTTAGTGATTCAATGAGCAGAATCCTCTCTATCATGACTTCATATAGGCTTTGAGGTCGGGACCTCAGTGGTGCTGAGGGAACGGTAATGCAAGCTGTTTCTGTGCTGTCATGACAGTCACAGCGGGGATGGTCAACGTATGTTCTCGTTTCCAGGATTAGACTGGAAAGTTTTCACAAGTTCCTGCCTTCCCAAGAAATTCAGAGAAGACTGGACCTTTAATGGGATCACATACAAAGTTAGCGGAATCCCAGATGGTAAGAGGGTCTTGATGCACGGGGAAAACTCTTCTTTTTTTCCCTTTTTTTTTTAACTGGCAGCATAGCGTCATCTAGACGGATCAGAGCTGCGCCTGCATTATGGTCCAAGAGGCGGTTGTCATGGAGAAAAAAGCATCTTCTGCCCCAGCTGGTTTAGCGCAGTCATTCTCTGCAGAAACGTTTTAACTGTCCTACTGTGGGGGAAACCATGAATTTAAGAGCAGTACAATTCTCAATAAATTTCTAAAATAATAGAGCATTCCCATACCACAGCAGTGTCGCCAAAAGATACTGGGTTAGTCAGAAAGTTTTTTTATACATTTTTTTTAAACAAGCGGCTGGATGCTAACCGCTCCCAATTACGTGGTAAAAATAGCTCGCCCATGGGGCTGAGCTGAGTTCCGTCATTGTCCGCACATGGTTTTTCGGTGGCGCTAACCAACCAAATTTCTAGCCCGCAACAAAAATCTGAGCGTTCTGAAAAGTTGGCCTCGCTCAGAACACTGTCATTCTGTAGATACAGCATGAGAAAACTGATTTACCTTTTCAGCGCCATATGACGTTGGCCTTACGTATTTCGCTCAGGTTTAGAGGCAAGCGTAGATGTTTGATGCCAATCAGAACTGAATCTGAACTGGGTGTGTGTTCTGATTACACACACCTAAAATGTTTTTATAGTTATTAATGTGTAGTGATCAATCAATTAATTTGTTAACAATTAACCTAAGTTGTAAGAGAATCATTGGGGGGGGCGAGGGGCCCATTGAGGCCATGCTTTATTGCAACGTGGGTAAACGTCAAACTCTGCCCCAACTAATCCAGGTTATGCAGGGTACAAGCTCTGCTACTATGAGGTCATGAGGGTCATCAAGGGCATCGTGCACCAGCCGTACGAAGTTAAAGGGAGCAGCATTTTCTACGCTTTCTCCTACTACTACGACCGGGCTGTGGAGTCTGGCCTCATTGGTGAGTGGAGATGCCTTCAGGATGTAGGACTCCGGGTTTCTGCTGCAGAACTGCATGTCTGCCCTTGAAGTGAAACCAAAAATGACCACAGAAGTACTTTGACATTGCTGATGTGTCTGTGTGTGTGTGTGTTTAAGACAAAAGGTAGCAATTGGATGTCAGGATGTGTAGTCTAAACCAAGAAATTGCTAACCCAAAAGCTCAGCAGAATGTAATTACATAAGGATCTACAGCCTTAAAAATGGTTTCATTTCCTCATCCTCCATTCTTCTTCGTTTGCCAAGACTCGTCTCGTGAAAAAACGTTTTAGTTGTTTCAACAACGGGTTGGAGGTAGGCTCAGTCACAGATTTGCTGTGACCATATAAAGACCATATATAATAATTGCCTGAGGTCCTGTTGCTGTGTTTCAGATGGCAACCGAGGAGGCATGGTCGAGGTCAGAGATTTTAAGAAGAGAGCCAAAGAAGGTGAGAGTCCACACTTTCTTTATTTTTGAAAGCACATGAGGGCTGTATTGGTACAATTTGTACAAACATAAAATCTTAGGACTTACTTGTATCTGGGACTCCACACAATCGCACTGGCTTCACAAAACTATCTGTCCTCCAGCCAAAACGTCTTCCTCCAAAACACACCCTGTCCTGCCTCACACAAACAGGCAGGCCTTGTTTGTGCCCAGGCGTTCTGGTGGTTTCTCTACCCCGCAACGATTACGTAAGCCAATGAGATACGAGTCAAGGGTTTACCTGGTGTACACATAAAGCGTTCTCATGGTTTATGCAGACTTTAACAGTGCTGCGGGTTTGGGGCACAGAGGGCTTGTCTGACCCTGAGTTCAGGCGTGCTGCGTGGGTCTGTTTGCACAGCAGGGACAGTGTGTGGCCGTCTGCAGGAATTAGTTTTGGCAGAGTCCGTATGAACATCACCCCCACCCCCCGTGCCGTCGGCCAGGGGCAGACCTCTGCCTCAGCTGTGAAACTGGGGGAGCAAGGTCTTCGGTTACATGCATCGCACGCTCTTTTCATTTTACCTGCAAGGTTTAATTAACTTTTTAACTTCTACATTAGTGTGCAACAAAATGACCAAGTACCGGCCCATCAGCCCTTTCCTGTGTATGGATATGACCTACATCACCTGCTTGTTAAAGGAGGGCTTTGGCTTCAAGGACAACACAGTTCTGCAGGTGAGAGAAAATTAGGAGCACAGGGTAGGAGGGGATCCCAGGATGCTTGAATAATCATCATAATTACATTCCGTGAAAGCACTGTGCGGGACGTCCCGTCTGTGACCCCTTCAACTAACAGAGGTTCTGTTCTACCCCTCACCGCAGCTAACCAAGAAGGTGAACAATTTTGAGACCAGCTGGGCCTTGGGAGCCACTTTTGACCACTTCCTGCACCTGCAAATCCGTTGAGGGCAGTACTTTGGATGCTGGTGGGGAGGTCAGAGGTCAGAGGTCAAAGTCTCCTTTTCACAGGGTTCTCCATTGCTGACCAGTGTTGACTCGTTCACCCTCTGCCACACAATCAAATACACCGTTCCTGACCCCAAAAGTAATCTGAGAAATTTATTTTTGTAAGAAGGACGACTATTTCTACTGTATGTTTAACCCATGATGAATGAGTTAATTTTTTTTACACAAGCGTTTACATTTAGTATTTGTTTCAGGGACAACTTTTAGCTTAACTGATTATCTTTTAGGACAAGGGTGGACACAGGCCGAAATGCTGCTAATTTTCAATTAGCGACGTATCTAGTTGCGTCCCAGGTGAAAGGATTCCCTACCCAACTAGCCAATTCAACCAAGCAATGGGTTTCTCAAAACTGGACCAGCCCACCCTTGTTACACAGCGAAGGATAGTTTAGACTGAATCAGATCTTACACAGTATGGAGGGAACTTTCACACTTACTGTGGTTCTGAAGGCACCCGAGAACACAAACCCTATTTATTTGTCGGTGCAGAATTTGTTTACATTTTTGTATTAGCATGGTGCTTCATGGGAAGGGAAAAACTTTTATTTTTTCAAAAACTGCATTAATTCAAAAAAATGGTTTTGAAAAGAACCAAAAGTTGGACCAAGGCAAAGACAAGACGGACAGGTCATTCAGACAGATTTTATTTTTCTGCATACTTCTTATTTGCACATAACACTTTAAAATGCAAATACTGTAGCTAACGCGGTCTGTTGCTTTCATTTTGACTAGAGAGTTGTAAATATTTTCAGCTGTAGCTGGGAGGCATGGCTTTTCGCCACAGCTCAGGGGCAGACAGAATGTGATAATCCTTTTGGCCGTTACACCGGAACCGCAGCGCGCAGCCTCACGCCTGTCTTCAGGTGATGTGCCCTGCAGGCGAGCGTGGTCACGTGCAGGAATTGGGCCAGCGGTCAGGTCTACGGACGTGACCGACTAGGCGTTTTGGTTGAGTAAAACCTGCCACCGCCCCCCGTTACGAGGACTTTGTTTAGCCAGTCATTTATAAATATGTATACAATGCTTTTTTTTGTCATAAGTGTTCTGTATGATTTACCTGAATTGTTTGAAAACTGTTCGATTTGAAACCTTTGTTTAAAAAAATAAAATAAAAAAAGTCTTAGTCAATGATTACACAAAATGTTTAAATACTGCTAAGACGGGAGTTTGCAGGGTTTGTAAAATATACCTTTTTAAAATGTATTTATATATATTTATATATATGCAAGAACAATCCGTGCATTACGCCAATACTTTTTTATCATTTGGGAAATATTAACAAGTGTTAATGTGTCATGATGAAGAATTTGGCTTGGCTTTGTAACTTGCCAGCTTTGGTGAAAATTTACAAGCCATTCCGAATTATAGCCTAAAAACTGATTTCCTAAAAAGATTTCAGAAACTGAAGGCATTGAATGAATGCAGGTGTGACGTCAATACTGAAAATAATATCGGAATGCATTTGTGTTTTTTCGATTATTGTATCAAAGATTCCTGACTTCATTTTATTGATTTTTTTTTTTTTTAAGAGAAAATATCTACCAGTTGTCTCTGTATTATTTCTGAAATGTATCTAAACATTAAAAACATGTATATAATTCCGTTTTACTTTATGTCAATTCTCAACTATACTTACTAGGCGTGTTTATTCTTGCGGTTAGAACTGTTTTTGTACAAAAACCAGACTGAGATTGAGTCATGGTTAGATCAGACTGGTTAGTTTAACTAGTCATTTAGCAGGTGTTCTTAACGAAAACGACATATGAAGCTCACTACTCAAACTTTCACCAGCTGGATATTTTACTAAACCAAGTCAAATGCCCATAAATATACCAGCTTTATACGAAGTTCATTCTTCCCCACTGAACAAGAAAATCTTGAATCATTGAAAAACAGAAAAAGAAATCCTGTGAACCAATGAAGTCATCCCACCCAAGTTTTTCCAGAAACACAAAGTACGGCAACACATCACACTTAATATACACTTTCACTAATCATACTTTTGACTTAACAGCTAACCTTAACCTCACGTTAATATTGCATTGAGGCAAAGTGTAGCGTCACCGCCGGGTGACAGAGAAGAGAAGCAATTTTTGACCTTGTTCCATAAAAGGACAAACGGACAAGCATTTCAGCCTTTGGAGGATGGGAATTTTTAAACTTCCTTTCACAGAATTGCGATTTTGGATTCTTTTGGCTTGGACGTTTACCAGTGTCTGCGTGCCCATCCCAGGTGACTCAGTCGTAAAACGCACTGACATGAGAACAGACTGCCTTACTAGTGGGAGTCTGCCGGTTCTAATCCAGATGGCTTAAATCACCCCACACTCCACAGCACCCCGCAGCACCCCGCACTCCACTCCGCAGCACCCCACACTCCACTCCGCAGCACCCCACACTCCACTCCGCAGCACCCCGCACTCCGCAGCACCCCGCACTCCGCAGCACCCCGCACTCCGCAGCACCCCGCACTCCACTCCGCAGCACCCCGCACTCCACTCCGAAGCACTCCACACTCCGCAGCACCCCACACCCCACAGCACCCCGCAGCACTCCACACTCCGCAGCACCCCACACTCCACTCCGCAGCACCCCGCAGCACTCCACTCCGCAGCACTCCACTCCGCAGCACTCCACACTCCGCAACACTCCACACTCCGCAGCACCCCGCAGCACTCCACAGCACCCCACACTCCGCAGCACTCCACACCCAGCTGAATCTAAAAACCTTAGTGCAGGCCACACAATCCCCTAAACAAAGAAGCTAAAATATAACTTTATTTATTAACACTTAATTTACATTCCATTTGACCTAGCAAAACACCATCGAGAACTCTTCGGACTGACCCCAAAAACGCTCTTCACTCAGTTCTGTTCTTTCACTCAGACTGACGGCAGGTTCTTTCACTTGCTAGCAAACGCCATGATCTGCTCCTGGGAAACACAAGAGGAAGTGTTTGAAGTTCCACTGCCATAATCATTTGGCAATAAAAGTGCCATTCAAATCTTTAACAACACAATAGTTTTTACATATAATAAATTAACCTTTAGAAAAAACTGAGCACACTCTGAGGGATTATAGTCCCTAGGGCCACAAAGCAGTATTTAAGTAACTCAACAGGAAAAGCAGAAGAGTTTCAAAACCAGTCCTGTCCAAACTTCAGCTTTTCAGACCTCTTATAAACAAAAGGTCCTAAAACCTGAACCCGAATGGTTCAGAACCAGGGTCAAGCAGTCAGGTGCTCAGGGTGAGACCTGTGCAATCTTCCGGGACCAGAACAGTAAAATCAACGGAATTAGACTTGATTAGCGGCCTGGGTGAGTAAAACTATGAAAGTCTTAAGCAAGTACCACATTCAGACAAATGAGGAGCAAAGCCAGGCTTCCAGAAAAGATTTCACTACAGTTCGTCCCACTTTGCTCTGGTCTGGATCGCTCGGTGAGAAACGGAGCCATTTCACATGAGCAGTCTGTAATAAAAGGGGTGTGAAAAACTAGGGCCAACACCGCTGTACACAGCATGGGTCGGGCCCTGAGCCCCACCCACACAGTTTTGGTAACATTAAATTTCAGGGGGGCTAAACTTAGCTGGCGCTGCAGTTCACGACCATGTGAAATTATAGGCACTTTCGTAGTGCAGGGAGGCATGTAATCAGGAGTGGGGGTGGGGCAGCGGGATGAGGAGGACGGGGGGGTGGAGAGGGCGGGGCAGAAGGCAGGGCCTACTTTAATGGGTGGGACCGCGTTGGTCGCCTGCAGCCCGAAGGTCCGGAGGAGCACGGCGGGGGCGGAGTTGGTGGAGTAGAGCCGCTTCATGAGATCGACGGCGGCCATCATGGGCAGGTTATGTCGCTGTCGCTCAGTCTCGTACTCCAGGAGGGGTTGCATGGACCCTGGGGAGGGGGGAGAAGCATAAGGCCACCTGGGGAGGTTTCTCCCAAAACACACCCAGCTCTTACCAGTGCAGCCGACTGATCATTGGTCAACTGGGACTTGGCGAAGACCTCCCATTGGTTAATGACGAGAGCAAGCCTTAGGCCCTCACTGCTATGCAAAGACGTAGGAAAGACAGACAGACATTCTTGTTTTCTTAAGGGAAATCGATGGTCAATATTTAAATTTCAGCCCTCAGTTAAAAAAGTGTCCCAGGCCGGCGTCACTGACCATGCTTGTTTTGCGTCCTTATTGGACAGTGCACCCTTGTATTACATTTTCCAGACAAGCATGGACCGGTTTAGGGGAAGCACATTCCAGCAGCTCATTTGCCCTGGTCTTTTAAAACATTACTATCACAGGAACGGTCGTGGATTCACCAAAACGGGTATCCTAATTTTATTTATTCTGGATTTAACAGTTATGATCTTTCACAAATCTGGGCTACCAGCAGCGAGACGAAACCATGCTGTATACTTTGGGATTTTTTATATATATATATATATATATATATATATGGGATATTCTATAACTAAATGAAAATATCCACATAAAAGTGTAGGAAGACTAGGGCCTGTTTGTTTGTGTTTGGCCCCAAAATCAACAGCGACACACACACTGTGGAAAAGAGCTCTTGGAAAACCATGGGAGACATTTTTTGGCGCGCACCCAGGTCTTTCCCGTTAAAGGCCGCTTGGCTCAGGACCCTAGTGAGGCAGGCCACGTCCCCAAAGCCCAGGTTCGCACCCTGGCCAGCCAAGGGGTGCACTCGGTGGGCAGCGTCCCTGAAAACAGAACAAGATTTAAGTCAGTGGCTGCATTTCGTTACGCTCGACGCGATGACAGATATCCGGTGGCCCCCGCGCGGGCCTTGCGGGGAGGATTCACCGCAAGGGTCGTTCCTGTAACTAACACAATTCATTTTGTGCAGCCGGCGTTGCTAGTTCAGCGTTCGCCCGCTCATCTCTGCCCAGCCGCTCACGAACAGAGAAAAAGCAGAGAACCTGGGCGGATGCAGGCCGGCCATCGCCGTGGAAACCATGCACGCCTTCGCCGCTCCGAGAGCAGCTTCAGGCTCAATGTGAAACACGAAGGAAAACATCTTTTTTTTTTTTTACAGTGAAGAACAAACACATAAATCAATCACAGGATTTCAAGCCAAACTCTTAAAAAAATAAAATAAATATAACAAAACACGCTTCCTTGTAATCACAGGAGACAACGTTTCTGTCTATGAACTCAACATTCTCAAACCATTTGAAGTCATTTGTGCCTTTGTCTGGGGCTGCAATTAAGCTGACTGGCAATGGGAGTGAGTTTGGATTGGATGCACACATGCAAAAAAACAAAAAAAACCAGCTGTTTCCACCATGGACCGTGACTGGATTCATTTCAGCCTGACCGGCGTGTCTGCGGTCGCGCGTCCAAACAAACACACCCACCCACCAACCCCACCCAACCCGTGATTGACAGGGTGGTGTTGGAGTGCCAGTGCAGAATGTCGATGTTTATTCTCGAGTACACTGATGTAGTACTGAACTGCATGCAAAGGGAGAGGGAAGAAAAAAAAGAGGAAAAACACACATTCGCTGTTGACAACTTGCTCAACGGGGGGAGGTTGTCCAAGGCAAACCCGACCCCAGGGCCAGTCGGCCCTGACCGAGCCCACTCCCGGGTCATCAGCGACACCCCAACATACCCGATGAGAGCCACCCGGTGCCTGATGTACTCGGAGGCGTGGCCCATGCCCAGGGGGAACATCACCCGGCTCTTGGGGCCTACGCCTGCCACGCTTGGAGGCAGCTGCCGCGCAGACATCCCCGTGGGCATCAGCAGGGAAAGAGCAGTCCGGAACAGGGAGCCCGCCGTCTCGATCAGCTCCAAGTGGTTTTCATTACTCCACTGAGGAGAGCAAGGGTGAGAGAGAAAGAGAGAGAGAGAGCAGAGAGAGAGAGAAAGAGAGAGAGAGAGCAGAGAGAGAGAGAGAGAGAGAGAGAGAGAGAGCAGAGGGTAACACTACAGCAGCCAGGATATCCCACAGGTCGGAAATACACAAAGCTTTAAATGAGCTTTCTCCACCATCTCACTCAAGATATATGGGGCTAAGTTTTCCAGCTGAATGACGAGAGGCTCAGCGTTAACGAGCTTGGTTTGAAACTCATTTCACTACGCGAAAGGCCAGCGTGGCCGTAATGGAACCGACCAGGCCCGAACCCGGCATGACTCAGACAAGGTGCCTAGTAAAAACAGCGGCCTGGGTGGGGAGGCCAACCAAGGGCCCATCACATCAACATTAGGCTGAACCTCAAATCACACTAACCCCACTCAACACGGGTCCCAATCCTCTCGTGGTACACAGCCGCCGTACAATTTCAACAGGAAAAGAAAATTAACACGGGAGAAATCTTTCAATTCTGCCATAAGTGCTCCCTTTTCACCACCTTTACTTTTGTGGCTTTTGGTGGCTTATAATGAGAAGCTTATTGACAAAAAAACCCCATAATAACACAAAGTTAGGTCTTGCCTAAAAAACGTAGGCTTTCAAAGTTTCAGGTACATCTTTTACAGGACAGTTCCTAGAACCAAGAGGATTACTTAGAGTCCTACTGCATAAAAATGTATTTAGTTACAAAGCAGTAGACATTCAGTTACTTAATGGTATCATACTCAACGATGATAGGCACGGTAATGATTTAAAATGCCTTTTCTGAAAAGGGGGGGAGGTAAGGGCATGAGAGGTGGCTCCCTGAGTCCTGCCACATTCAGGTCGAGGTGGGGTGGCTACGAGGTTAACGGCGCTGGGCGTCCGGGGGGGTGAACAGAACTCACGAAGGCGGAGTTGATGGCGTCCACGAAGCTCTCCTCGTCCAGTTCCAGCAGCTCCTCTGCGTGCTGGTGGCTGGTGGACCACACCAGGGAGCTCTGTTTGTCGGACAGCTGTCGCAGACGGGCAGGGAGGAGAAAGAAGGAACGGATTTTAGAGAGAGCCCCATAGCAGCGGGGACCCCCAGCACACTGATCCTCTGTTGAATGGAAACCTTTTGGGTTTTTATTTTTCACACTTTACATGTATAGTAAGCCTGCCGCAGCAGACACACAACTCTACAGTGCGAGGAGTAGTTCCATAACCCACCGGAAGCATCGCGATGGGCCCCGTTGGAAGGAACCTCTGCCATGCCACGTTATTCTCTGTGGGCTAATGTAGACACAAACACACACACACAGATAAATTAGTGGTGAGATCACCGGCCATACTGAGTGTCAGAAAGGAGTGAGAATGGCAGGGATATTAGAAAAGGTGTAGACATGGCAGTGTCTCTAAACCCCCATGGTTGTGAGGGGTGACCTCAGGTATTTGGAGTTGTCCGTTTTCATTAAAGCTGCATGACCGTACACACTTAGGACGGCTAGGTTACAGCTGCATGACCGTACACACTTAGGACGGCTAGGTTACAGCTGCATGACCGTACACACTTAGGACGGCTAGG
>JAOVYW010000022.1:794248-808319 GCA_025775045.1 Hiodon tergisus
CCGTACACACTTAGGACGGCTAGGTTACAGCTGCATGACCGTACACACTTAGGACGGCTAGGTTACAGCTGCATGACTGTACACACTTGGGACAAACAGTGCCAATGCCTTTCGAACCCGTGCTAAGTGTTGGCGGCTGGTGTGTGCGGAATGGGGCCTCCTTACTTCAGACAGGTGCAAGACTGCGACGACGGCAGACTGGTCGTAGTTCCACTTCACGGTGGGTATCCCCACCTCTCGCCGCACCATGGAGTTTGGCCCATCCGCCCCAATCTGAAAGGCCAATCAGATCTCCGCTTACATCGTAGCCGGTGGACTTCCAACAGTAGGGCATGAGGAAATTGTTAAGCTGCAAGCTTAAAAGGAGTTTTCCTTTCATTTTATTGCAAGATTACTGCGAAAACCTCATAACGTTTGTTGTACATTAACAAAATGTACAACGCTTCCTTCCCGTCAGCGCCCCACTAACCAGCAACTTGGTCTGCAGGGTCCGCCCGTCAGCCAGCGTCACCTGCACCCACGGCATGGAGTCCGTGACCTGGTAGGACCGAGGCCAGGCGTACTGCACCACCTTGGTCCTGTACTGCACCGTCACCTGATCTGAGGGCAGGAGGGAAAACACCTAACGCTGGGTCCCTCAGCACCGGCCCAATCGCAGGAGAGATGACGTTACCGTCGGACCTCCAAAGAAAACAGCCCGCTTCCTTTTTTTCAAAATGGGAAGTTGACTCATTAAGGTTTTCCACTTTCCCCCCTCACAAAAATAAAGCAGGGTTTGGCTGTGACTAAGGCAAAGTGCAAGATCTAAAAACCACCTCGTAAAGCACGACTGGTTTCTCCTTCTGCCCGGGGACCAACTACCGAGGCTCGCAATTGACAATCTCCTTAATGGGCTCGGCCAGCCGCATGGCACTCACTAATAGTGTTTATCTACCGGTGGCCTTAGGCCACTCTCTCTCGCTCCACGCCAGAAGGGCGTGTTAGCGCGTATCTGCAGGTCCTTGTTTTTCTCCCTGGGATTTTCGGTGGCTGGAGATCGTAAACAGCGAGATCCTGAATTACACTCGTTGGACCAAGGCCCGACCCTCGAGGCGACCGCCGGTTCCTTAACACGGGTGACAAACATTGGCCTGTGGCGATCAGAAATATGAGTTACTGTGAAGCAGGAAAGAGGAGCAGAGAGGCTGGTTGTATGGCCCCTGGAGACCATCGGAGGTCATGTCAATCAGGTGATGTGAGGTGGCATAACATGCATGAGGGAACACATGTGTAATCCACACATAACCTCAATCATCAAAAAAACGTCACTTCCTTTAGCGTCAAGCACGTGGCAGTCCGGAGTTTTTATTTGCGAACCTAACCTCACATCACAGCGGTGCGGTAAATTTTCAGAAGGACTACATTGCCAGCCCTGGTGTCCCCTCAGAAGGGAGCACATGTCAGGTCTAACCAGGTCACTAGACCACTGCACGTGCCCCAGCACGGCTGCCCTTTTTAGGCTCTCACTTTAGCCTGTGCCCACTGAGAAAATGTGCAGCATGATTGAAATAGCAGGGAAAAAAGACGTGGGCGTCCGAAAGCCCAACCGGCCCTTGTAAACAGGCACAAATAAACATCTCTGTGGATGGGGAGAATGTGCCAGACCAGCAGGAACAGCCCAAAAGCACCATGTTAAAGGGATCAAGGGGACTTTAAAAGGAACGTTCACAGAACAGTTGAAACACGTAATCCTTACAGAGAAGATGCATCCCAAGTCAGCTCCAGGGGAAAAGAAAAAAAACATAAGGAAACGTCTAAAACAGGGTTGCCCCCAATTCGTCTATTACAGGGACCAGGTTTTAATTGCATCCGCCCCTACCTACCAGCCAGAGACTCCAGCTGTCGGGTCAGAGCAGCCACGACGACGTCGTTCTCCACAATGTAGGCCATGTCGTCCTCTAGGTTCTCCTTATCAAACGTGATCAGGGCGTCGGAGCAGGCGTCCCAGACCTAAACGAGAGGGATTATCCCAGTGGCTGTCACAGACTTATTCCTCGAAGACAACCCTCTTCCCCATTTATAAACATCCCAGAGAAGCACAGCCCTATTAAACTCAACGCATCAAAGCGGCAACAATGAGAACAGCTACCAGATAGTAATCAGTCAGCAAGACGTCGATGATATTAACGCCCGAACATGATTAATGATTAATCCGTATACAGACCATCACAGCAATGAAAATGCATTAATACAATCTCATGGCTATGCAAATAGTCACAACTATAATTCTAAAATGAAGGCATCACTCGTTAGATTTTTCATGACAAAGATGACCTGACAAAAACAGAAATTAAATAAAAACTTTTACCCACACATCACATATTTTTTTTCTCCCTTGGCACGAAGCAGGTGATTTTTCTGCTAAATTGAAACCACTAATCTCTCCGAGTGTACAATTTGTGCTTAGTGGTCGAATCAGAATTTTATTTAATCGGACCCCAAATTGCATGGATCGTGTGTACAGGATGGGGTGGGGGGGGGGGTAATTTGTTGGTGTTGCTAGGTGTTACTGCTGGTCCCCATTTAAAGCGGTATCGTCCCCCTCCAGTATTAGCTTCCTTTAAAAAGCCCACAGGAATGCTACGAAACCAACTGCGCTGGCTGACAGACAACCCTCAGCATATACGTCTTTACGCATGAGGCCGTGCGTCTTGCCCCCCTCTCCTCTCCACATTGGCGAGGGTGGAAGGGAAGCCCTGCTGGCATGCCTCTGGAGGGTGGTAACTACACGTAGCCTTGCCAGTCTCCGGGGAGTTTAAATGGCCACAGTGCCACACTACGCTGTCATTAAAGAAACCGCCGTAAGTAAAGAACAGAAAAAAGAGAAGTGCTGCAACGCTGTTATGGGAGAGGTAGATCACGATGCAGTGTTTTTACGATGACATCCCTCGCCGCGACAGAAACCACACGGTTTCTTATTTGGTACAAAGGGGCCACATCTTACGGGAGGGACCGCATCCCGACCGCGGCTCTAAACCCGGGTCGCCTTACTGCTGACATCCGCAGGTCCCTTGGCCTTCATCTTTTGAACATGCGTCCTCCTAATTAGAAGCCGGCCGAAAACGCAGTCCCATTCCAAAACGTCGCATTGATTTATTTCACCCACACTCCTAATAAATAAACACCTCTCCCTGCGGCCGGAGAAAAAGCCAACCCTTTGACAAAGTCAGGGAGCTATGGTCATCACTTTAAATGCATCTCCTCTCTTCGGGGGAAATGCGGTTCTCAGGCATTTAACCAGCTTCTGATGTTTTATAAATTGCACAGTGGAATGTAAGAAATGTGCATTTTAACCACCAAGGCTCCTGCTATGGTGAACAATTACATGTCTCTGAGAAGTTAGACTGGGTGCAATGCTGTAGATTCAAAATTGGGGGAGTGGGATAATGCTTACACTTGGGCTTTCAAACAAGTCATGTTTTCCATAAATGAGCCAATGCCCGCTGAGCTGACCAACAATTTGATGAATGGAGCATGAATCATAATTGCGGACGGTGCTCTCGTGCAGGTGTTTATTTATTCGCAGGCTCAGAAACGTCCGCAACATACAATCAAACTCGCAGAGGAGACAAGAAAAACACAGCACTACATTTTCCGCTAGCACATGCGTTGTGAGCACACGTCAAGACGGCGAGCAGAGACGACGGGAGAAAAATGGTGTGCGGAGGGAAGGTTTAAATTACTGGCACTCTCCGCACCTACCTGCATCCTATGATAGGGCTTGCATCTCATGCTGACGATGTTGTCCCATGCCCCGATACCTGCCGCACAAACGGAGAAGCAGGACAAATTACGAACAGAATGACGAGGCCAGGTTACGGAATACATATATCCAAACTATGAAACAGAGCTATGTGCTCATACATGCATGCAATAAATCTATTACTGACCTGCAGGCCAGCTTGGCATAAGAAAAATAACACGCACACCAAATTACCTGATCATTATTTTTTATTGGGAAACATAACCAATTCTCAAATCGGAGAAACAAATTATGCCATCCCCTGCTCTGCTACATCTTGCTAATTCATCTTGAATTAACAATCACACACCGTTATCTCAAATTCTTAACTGGGCTAAACTCAACCATTTATACGCCTTTTTAAAAAGTCAACTTTCACATAAGCCTCGGATACAAAAAGAAATTCGAAGTTATTCAGCCCTCACAGTGCACCCAGCGTATTTTTAACGCTATCCAACACAACAGAATAAATGCTGTGACTCCGTACCACTGAGAAGGTTCGCAGAGCCAGGACTGATGGAGCTAACTCTCGTGCTGTAAGTCTCTGGAACTTTGTCCATCACCTTCTTGTTGCCCGCTTCTAACAAAAGGATTTTCTTCCCCACTAAATTTGGATCCAAACCTGTCAATGAAAATACAGGGGAAAAAAACACCCAGGAGTTGGAATACAATCAGAGGTTGATAACGCACTGAACCTCACAGGTTTCGCGAGCTAAGAAACACGATCGTCATTTTACCCACGAAGCATTAGTTTTTGAAGTAGCCAATAATGTTCTTAACTGTTCGGGGTACGTGGGGTTATCACTGGGGGTTTTTTTTAAACTGCAAAACACTCTCTATGGTAGTAACAGTTGATTAGCCCTAGACAGCTAGTGAGGCAAGAACATATAATACTATAAATTTACACTAAAACCGCAACTGCGCCCTAGGCGAACATGTAGTTAGCCTAGCATTTATATCGGACCAAATGATAGCCGTTTCGTTTTGTGGGTAGGGGAGGAGGCAGAAAAGAAAAAAGTTATGCAATTTAACTTAATGCTTTTGCTTTGGGATCGTGACAGGGGTATATTTGCTACTGTAAATCTCTGAGAGTAAAGACAAACACGATCATTAAGGATTGTAACCAACACTCTAGACGTAAAGTAGGTAAATCCGTTAGGAATCCAAGTCAGCCTTTTGACCACACTCACCTAACGAACAAGCCATGGCAGTGCCCACCATTCCTCCGCCGGATATTATAACATCATACAGTTCGCTTTCATTTTCGAAGGATTCATTCCCGCGGTCGGTGTTCCCCGAGTTACTGAGCCCGGAGCAGAAGGCTCTTCCCAGATTTTGACAGGATATAGCAAAGCAACGCCGACCACCACCGTTTAATGCCAATTTGGCTTTAGTGAAACAAAACATTTCAGCTAAAGTTCGGTTTCAATAGGAATTTCGTTTAAGTTCTAAAAGAAACACCAACCGTATAACTTAATGTTGGCGTTATAAATATTTCACCTTGTGTCCTAATCTTTACAGCTACGCATACTTGATATTTCAGCCATGTTGTATTGACATTAGTAAAGGGTTATGCTTCACGTCAAAACACTTCCTGTGTCAAAATTGCCCAATCAGGTAAGAGCTGCACACTTTGCTGGTAGCGTTGTTTCAATGGCTTGACGATGATAACTACATTCATGACCAGTTGAGGTCTTTAATTTCAAGAAGACGTTCAGACCGGATGCTTTGGTTTTTCCAACTATGCAAAATATAAGTAGTATAATCAAATTGTTCTTTGACATTTTGTACAGAAAGAAACATCTCAGGCTGGATGTGGGAAAAGACAGAGATGCCGCACCAAATTGCCCATTTTAAGGACAACCACAGGAACAAACTGCTAGATTTAAAAATTCGCTATGCCAATTAAAAGTGATTGAATGTTTACACAGCAGTTCCATGGTAATATGACGCAAAGGACACTTACATCAAGTGCAATTGGTCATGAAGAAGATGTATATATTTTATCACAGGATCTATGTTGTTGTTTTTTTGTTTGCTTTTTAAATGCAGGTCTCACTGAAGTATAGTTCTTTAGAATATTTCCGTTTCTTAGTGGTTTATAAGTCCCCTTGAGTCTATGGGGTAAACGCTTTCTCAGTTAGACCAATCAAAAATAGCGGTGGGCGGAGTGTATTAGTGAAGGGTGTTCTATAGCAGTACTTCTGTACTATATATTTTTGCCGATGGCTATGAAAATTGTATAGCTTAATTGGGCGCTACATTTTCTTAACGATGCCATTGTCGCATATCATGTCACATTTTATCAAGCAAAAGCAGCCGCGACAAGACAATGTTAGGACCGAAGACGATTCTGCGACAGAATTCTCGTGCTCTGCTGGCCAGGTTATATTTTTGCAGTCGTGTTTCGCCGTGTGTACAGCAACATAATATACATTATTCATTTTACAATAGCTATAATGTCACACACCATAAAATTAACACTTCATTTCATCGCATTAAATCGCGGTAATTTTGTTCCAGCGGAGGTAGGGGTTTGGTTTGGCTTGGGATGGTTAGTGTAGTAACGATGGCAACGCGACGCGTGTGCAATATGCAACAGGAACTGCGTCGGCCAAAGACTATGCAAAAAAAACTATGCGGGATGTTTTAAATGAAAGCACAGCGTTTATCTTCCAGTGTTTGTATACATTTTTGTAATATAATCGAAGTACTTATTGATAAATGTCGCCTAATGCGTTTGAAATTAGCTCATTACTTCTGAGCCCTGGAGCATTAAACAACAAAAATCTTTAGAGTGGTGGATACTAGAACCTCAACAGAAAACACAGTAAACAGGGTTATTCTCCGTTTTTCTGTGCTTATTTTAAATAATCCGTTTTTGAAGGTCCCACTGGCATTTTCATATTTAGTTTTAATTACTAAACCCCTTACATAATTTAGAAGTTAGACCTCATATAAGCCCTGTGCACTGTCTGCAGGGCTTTCCCCCCCGAGACTCCTCAGACTCAGAAGAGTCAGCGGCGCTGGTGGCTGCTACCAGGTCAAAGGAGAGAACGGTGGATAACCTGCTGGCCTTCCTGAACCTGGGTGAGTCTAGCCCTGCAGAATCTGAGCGGCTGCTCCGACACAGGCTGGAGGCCCTTAAGGAAGCCGGCAAGCAGCAGCTGCAGGAGACAGCTCGTCTACACCAGCAGGACCTGGAAAGTAGGATGCTGCAGGACTCCCTGCCCTCCGAGGGAGATGGGAGAATTGCCAGGGTGAACGGACAACCACAGAAGTACACCGGTTTCAACGGCAGGCACACTACCAACACTGAGCCCGACAGCGCAGCCACTAGGTGATATGATGTGTTTGTTTTTTTTCTTCCATTTTCTGGTAGGTTTGGGGGCTTTTATCTGACCAGGCATTAAATTTGGTTGCTTTTTTTTTTTTAGGGCTGAGTAGGAATATTTTGCAGGATCAATGCCCAGAGATCAACTTTTATATATGTGTAAATAACATACACAGCTACAAAAGTTTTTTATTCCATATCTTTATTGAAATCACCACAGGCATGGAGGCCAGAGGAGGTCTGGCTCCTTTTCAGATCTAAGTTCCATGAAGGCAGTTGCTTCCACGGCTCACCCTCAGCTCAGCAGGTCCCAGAAGCCCTTCAGCCCCTCTGCAGCCTGGGCTCACGGTACGACCGTTCCCCAGCCCTTCCACATGACCCTCAGGGAGGCGGAGAGGAAATCCAAGCTGCTCCAGACTAATGTGCCCCAGGACGTTGAGCGGTTCCTGGATGCCAAAAACAAAATAGACGAGGTGGAGTGTGAAAAGAAGTTCCGCGCCCCCCCTGTGCCTGGGCACGTTCTTCTGCCACTCTACCACCGCCTTACAGAGGCGAGGGAGCAAACGAGGAAGGCTGGCTTGGATCAGAGGCGGGGCTACCTGCTCTCCATGCAGAAGCCCTTCAGCTTTGTGACGAGGGAGGAGACGACGAAGGAGGGGAGGCAACAGCAGGTTGGAGGCTCCGCCCAGCCAGCCCAAACCACAAAGTCAACCAGAACCAGGAGACCGATCCCGAGGGCAGTCAGCGACCCGGGGGTCAGCGAGCGTTTGAAAGGTCTGAAAGGAGTGTTCATCTTGTACTTCTGATTTCCCAGAGAAAGGGGTGAGGGTAAAAACACTGGTATTCCTGTGTCCTTTGATCTATGTTTTTTAAATATTTATTTATATACTCAGGTGAGTCGTTTGAAGGTCATACAAACCTGTGCATATCAGATTCTCAAGCAGAAAGATCACTGTAGAAAGATATCTCTGTGGTCAGTTGTTCGTATGAAGAACACAGTAGGCCAAAGGGACATTAAAGGAGGATAAACTGCTTGTCCTTTAGAGGAGGAGCTATACAGGAAGATCCGTATCCAGGTGAGGGCGCAGGACATGCTGAGAAGGTCCACGGCACCCATTGAGACACGGCCCCATGAGGAGACCCTTGTGACCCGCAGTGCCCAGCGCACAAAGGCGGAAGCCCTGGGCTTCCTGGACGAGAAACCCACCTTCAAGCCTCGGACCAATCCCCGTGTTCCGGACTTCGAGCGGCTTCACAAGGCTTTCCAGAAGGACGCCTTGAAACAGGTGGAGAAAAGGGATGCAACGAGGTGTCGTCCTTTCCAGCTGCGTACCTCGGCCCTGCCTCCGAGTCAGCACAGGAAGAACCCTGAGACGTCACAAGTGAGTCCCTCTGTTGAGTGAGTTCTGTTCTGTGTTCCTGCCCTTTAAATGTATAGTAAATGCATCAATTTAGAGATTACTGCAGCACACACAGATTTGTTACATTCAAAGTGTAATGCACCCACTGATATTGGAGAAATGCGTCTTAATTTTGAAGTCTGAATTGCTATAGGAATGCATGGAGAAATCCAAGCATGATATTGGACGTAAAAAAACAACTTAAAAAAATAACTTGCAGCATTTTCAGACAGCTGTTGGCCAGGCCCATTTGAAGAGAAGACGCTCTTTGGGGGGCATCATATCTCTGTCTGAAGACACCCTGCCTACCTACATCTCTGATGCTGCTAGGAAACGCGGCGCCGCCATCAGGTCAGGACCCAACGGAGGTCGCACCGTAGGGCCTCGCACGCGCCTAAATCGGAAACGCTGACGTGGTGAAAACGGCGGCAGGTGACAACTTTACGCGTTCTCCCACGGTTTCCGTCGGCACTCCAGGCAGTCCATGGAGGAGAGGGAAGCCCAGCAGAAGGAAAGCACGGAGTGGAGGAAGCAGCACTGGTCCAAATCTCTGGCCTTGAAGAAAACAGTGGCGGCCCGCGCCAGGGCCATGGACCCCCACCGGAGTCTGAAGGAAGTGTTCCACGAAAAGCTGAAGCAACATCGGTGGGTGTAGCGGCCTTCGTTGGGTGGAGGTGTGTGTGTTAAAGTGGGGGGCAATCTGCATTGCCACGGTAATTTTAAAAACACATGAATATGTTCAATGAGCACATGCAATGATAATTCAGTGTACTTTCAGTTAGCCTGGGCAAGGTTGTTTTGCTTTGCAAACTTAACCAAACTAACCCAGGCAACTCACCTACATGCAGGGAGACAGACCAGCAGAGAATAAGGGAGTATAAGAGGGAGGTGCAGGAGATGAAGACCCGGGTCAAGGTCCGCCCTTACCTGTTCGAACAGGTCTCACAGGTAAAAATAAAAAATAAAATAATGAATATGTCTGGTTAAATTGTCTATGCAAATACTGGATATTGTTCTTCAATGTATGAAAAAGAACTAGCAGGTCAAATTTTAGGTATTATAAGGCTGTTTTGGCAGTATGGGTTTAAGGAAAGAAAAAAGCGGATGTTTGGTAGCTCTACGGCAGTCTCCTAAAAGGGGGTGGCGGGTTTGTAAATTCGGTGTGTATCCCGGTGTACGACGGCAGTGGTGGTAAACCGGGGCTAGCGTTTGTCTCAGTGATGCGGCACTCCTCTCACCAGAAAAACGCAAAGACAGACGCTGACCGGCGATACAGGAACGCGCTGGAACAGGCGGGGTTGGACGAGCAATTCGTGAAGACGAAAGGCGGAGGAGCCGGACCGTCACCGCCCCTCACGTCTGACGGAGAGGACCAGGGCGTTGAGAGCGACACTCATAGCAGGTATGAACCTCAAGAGTCCGTAAGAAGCAGTGGAGGCCGGTGAACTTATGATCCTTGAACGTCAGAGGAGCAGGCTGGGGAAACGATAGTGGTCTCTACCCTGCCTCCGGAAATGCCAGTAGTTGTATGGTTTTGTAATGTACAATGTTAAATTATATAAAAGTGTTTGGCTCCCTTACAAAGTACACTGGCAGAGGGATGGAGAGCTACGTTGCCAAGATAACTTAGTGTGAACTTACTGTGTATCCATCTCTCAGCCTGGCATCGTCTTCTCACTATATGGAAGGCAGTGAAGGACAGAACAAATCCAATGAAGAAGAAAACTAACCAAGCGGAAAACCCAAAGATATAATTTACAAATTTACATTTGGCACGAGTTTGCATTGACCCTTTTACAGAAAGGAACTCTGCGTTCTTTTTCAGATTATTTACGGCTGCGTTAAAAGTGACGCAATTTGCGGTTCTGACGATGATACATTTTCAGTGTAGACATCTTAAAGTTTTAAATTGCAAATAAGATTAATTTCATGAAGTAGCCAGCATTGTAAAAAAAAAAAAAATTTTTTATAAGTGACTGAGAATATTCTATTCTTCGTTGGACTTGGACATCCAGATCAGGGAGTTTATACAGGTTTTGTTGTGGCAGTTCTCACAGGTCTAATAAAACTGAAAATCAATTTAACCTATTATATAATCCCACACGTTTGGTTTTTTCTTGAACTGAGGCGTAGCTAGGAATCTAGTTATCCAAATACTGGATTAAGAATCACTGTAAATGCGTGAAGATTATTTATTCATTCTTCGAAGTAAAATACTCCAGAATGTTCTCAAACTTCTAACGGCCATCACATGGACTACACGCTTCTCGCTCTGCCGACTGACAGGTGACATAGAAAGGCCGTCTATATGTGGAGCTCACCGCATTTCCTCAAGCTGCTGGGAACGCCTTTGAATTCTGGGAAGTCGACCAAGGTCCAAACACCAAAGAGCGATGTGACGACGCTCTTTTTTGTGGTTCTATGGTGACAGATTGCCATCCATCCACCGAAGAAGCCTCAGAAGTGGCTCAGGGGGCTGGCGGGCCTTAGTGTAAATTACCCAGACTCCCCATGTAAACTTGAAAACGCAAAATAAACACATTCCCTGAGCCATTTTCTTCATAATGTATAAGGTTACATATATTTGTGTGGTCAGCCTGTGTGGAAAGAACTGACTGGTTGGACAAATAAACACATAGTTTTAAAATAAATTTAAATATACCCATGGCAGAACTGTATACAAAATGAGAACAGGAAAGGAGGGGGGAAAAAACAACATGAATAGATCTTTCATATTTATTTGTGTTTTAATCAAACGTTGTGATCTTAAATGCCTATTAGAAGAACAAGCTTGTTTTTGTTTGTTTGTTGGAGGAGGTTGTTGCAAGGTTACCTAGCATTCGCTCGCTAACTTACACTCGAGGGACCTTCACATTACATGAGTAAAGCAATATTATTATAGAATACTGTGCATATATAATTGCTCTGTAATGTCAACTATGAGTTTGATATTTTAAAAGTGAAAGGTCTGGCGTACTCACCCTAAAAGCTTGTTTAAATTAGAAAACTGGGCAAGTTGCTCCTCTACAGGTTATCGGACATCCTGAGCATGATCGCAGGCTAACGGCTATACCTTCTGCTAAATGTGAATAAATTAATGCTGGCAGCTCAACCGGTCGGACGCCTCCTCTTCATGCCTAGAAAATGTCCAGCATTTACAATTATTAAGGTCTTTAGTCAATGCCTGGCATTCCCAGGGAGGCAATACCAGGCAGGAAGCGGTTTTACTGGACTCAAACGGCATCAGCGGGAGAACCCTCTCCCTCCGGAACCCTCTCCCTCATCGCCGACGCTATTTGCTAATAAAACGCAAACGACCGTCTTCTGTCGGTTTCGTTCACGATCCAGTGCCCTCGCAGGAAGAGCTTCTAACTGCGCAGACGCTACTGTAGGAGAGCCACCACCTCTTCTCCGTAGCCGTGCCCACCTGTTGTCATGGTGACAAGGTCATGAGGTTGCGAGAGGACCACCACGGATGCAGAGGTGTTGTTTTCTACCAAGGAATCTAGAAGCGAGAGGGTCAGACAGTCAAGTAGGGAAAAATTATGTTGTCACATAACATACTGCAGCCAGATTGGCTTTTGGGGAAGAGTATTGAGACATGATCCTGAAAATCAGAAAAATTACATTTCAACGTATACGTTTGAATACATTTTTTTAAAAACTTTCATCACTAAGAAAATCAAACGCTTCTACATTGAAGTTGGAATAGCAGCAGACTCCTGCTCAGATTCTGGCTAAGAGGGTAAACTAATGTCAGCAAACTTTATGAAACAGGTGGGCGAATGTGCAGCGACATTCGAGAAAATAATAAAATGCACAAATTAAAACTAGGCTTGCCATCTGGCCGGGGTTAATGTCTTTCACAGGACCTTAAAGGCAGGTCACAATACATTCCTTTTTTACGCCCGTTCCCAAAGGAAGGCACAGTCTGAGTGACTGAGTGAATCCGAGCGACCGCGACTTGAGTCTAGACCGACAGACAGGCACCTCCTTGCACTCTCAGCATGGTGTGGTGAAGGCCCATGGGCTCCAGGGAGGTCGCCATGGCGACCATGCCATCGCCAGTCGCGCCGCGGTCCTCCAGCAGGCTGCTGTGTGTCAGCGCCTCTCCTGGCAAACGGGAAATGACAAGAACAGGGCTGCAGCAGACAGCACCTCGACCACCCCCCACACACGCACGCACACGCACTCCATCAGTCAATCTGCCCAGGCTAGGAGCCAGAGCAGGACTGTGGGAGACGGCCGTTGATAAAAACCAGACACGGCTCATGTTGATACGCTTGGGACAGCATGTGGTGTGGTGGGGAGAGCTCGGGATGCAATGACACTTCTCTGTTCTCTTTAACCGGACTTACCTCACAGAACTGAGAGGAAGCGCTAAAGAGAATAAACGACGTTATTACCGGTGTCTTTGCTGCAGTCCGCTCCAGACCCCGCTGCGCTGTGCCTCTTCCTCATGTGGACATTCCGGCTCCCGCTCTGGGAAAATGTCTTCCCACAGATAGTGCACTGATGGGGCTTCTCACCTGGACCAGGGCAGACCACAGCCACATCACACACACACACACACCTACAACGGCGCGCGTACGCTGCGCTGCACGTGCACACGCACACACACACACCCCCCAGAGGAGTCGGCCTCTCACCCGAGTGCACCAGCTTGTGTTTCCGCAGACTGGAGTACTCTGTGAAAGAGCGTCCGCAGCCATCTGCGTTGCAGAGGAAAGGCTTCTCACCTGGTAAACACGCCAACATTTACCACACCGTCGCTCTCAGACCTGGACTCGCATAAAGATTAGCTTTAGAGGTTTTTAACCTACCCGTGTGCGTTCGCTTGTGGTTCTTCAGGTTGCCTGCAGTGGTGAACTTCTTCCCACAGCCCTTCTCTACGCACACAAAGGGCTTCTCGCCGTTGTGCGTCCTCATGTGCACCTGTAGTCTCTGCAGCACGTAGAAGCTCTTCCCACAGCCCTCCGCGCAACACCGGAATGTGCGGTCGTTCCTAACACACGCCGGACATCAGGGTCTGTGTCCCTCACACCAACACAGACACGCGCGGTCGTTCCTAACACACGCCGGACATCAGGGTCTGTGTCCCTCACACCAACCCAGACACACGCGGCCGTTCCTAACACACGCCGGACATCAGGGTCTGTGTCCCTCACACCAACCCAGACACATGCGGCCGTTCCTAACACACGCCGGACATCAGGGTCTGTGTCCCTCACACCAACACAGACACACGCGGTCATTCCTAACACACGCCGGACATCAGGGTCTGTGTCCCTCACACCAACAAGACAGAAGTCAAACTGCATGAAAATTGTAGAGATGCCCTACTCGTATCACGATGCAGACCAGGACTACTTTCTGATAATGCCGCATTGTCCCTAAAATTCCTGGTTCCAGTTAGGAATAGGGATATGTGACAGACACACCTGGGGCAGTGGGTTGAACCCTACGAATGCAGCATAAACCTTCATCTTACTTGTGGGTTTTCAGGTGGTACTTAAGGTGCGCCGGCCAGGTGAAGGTCCTCCGGCAGCCCTCGAA
>JAOVYW010000022.1:826270-839967 GCA_025775045.1 Hiodon tergisus
GGTGAAAGGGGGGAGCTCCAGGCTAGCCGAACCCCAGGTGGGTGGGGGCCGTCAGAATGCAGGCTTTACTTCTCTGTGGAGAAAGCCCTCTTCATGAGAGGAGGGGGGGTCTTGCCGGCGTCGTACATGGACTCAGGGGGCGGAGTGCTCAGGCAGCACCAGTCCGGAATGCGGCCTGTCTGGTTGTACTGGTCCCGAGACACGGACCGACTCCCCAGGATGTCCTGCAGGGAACCAAATATTGCGCCTGCAGACAGGAACAGGAACAGAGCGTGCCCCGGTTTCAGTCACGGCATCATACAAAGCGTCTCATATCCCGTCACACACTATATCTGTTAATGGCAAAAACTATACGTAACATAAGAGCAAAGACGGAACAAGCCAAGGGAAAACGAACCAATCACAGTCCTTTAAACCTCTCGCTACTCAATCAGGAACTGGATCTCAGATAGGTACCAGTCAAACAAACTACATATCAGCCAATGACTGATGAGGGAATTAAAAACAGCGTTGGTGTCTGGAGGCCGGCGGACGGTACTCGCCTCCAAGCCAGGCAGTGGAGTTGGGCTTTGCAGGGGGGCTGTGCACACGGAAAGCCTTGCTGGCCAGGACCTGCCGGTAGCGCGGTTTCTCTGCCAGGAGCCGGATCTCGGCCAGGAGGCGGTGCAGGAAGCCGGGAAGCATGGCAGTGCCCCCCATCACCACCAGGTTCTCCGACAGGGCCTTGCGGGTGTCAATGGGGCACTGTGGTGGGTCAAAGCATTTCGTTATCGAGGAGCTGAGACGACAAGGCTTTACTGTAGAGGTACCCAAAGTTTCAGGCTTCGAGAAGTTCATCCTCAGCAGAGAGCCTCCAGCCAAAATATTAACGCATTACTGATAATATAAAAATGCAAAGCTGAGTGATTCTTAAATAATTCTGCACCCTCAGCCAGGCTGCGGGTGCCATGTGAGAAGACTCATTACACATAAATGGCTTATTTTAAATGGCTTTTACATACATTTGGCCATTTGACTCGTGTATTGTTGTGTTTGCAATGCAAATAGATTTTAAATCTATAAGACCAAAGGCCACGGTTTGGGCCCACCTGGTCTACTGGCTTAACAAAGGATATATTATATAGGGCATAAAACATAGCACAAAAATCTAACTCACTGACATGGATGCAACTCACCCCCCTCCGTAACACTTAAGCATGTCATCTTAACAATATATCCGTACAACTACAAGAACTCAGACTAATAACAGAATAAACTTTGTCTCCTAACCAACAGCCATAAAATAAGTAAAATGTTAAATAACAAAAACAAAGTTGCAGTGATTTGGCCATACAGAAAACCCCTCACCTTGACCAGAGCGTCGAGCATCAGTGTGGCCACAGACTTCTCCTCATTGTCCTGTTCAAACAGCATCTCCATGATCGAGTCCCTTCAGATATGAACCAAAATCACGGTAAGGCATGACTAGGGACTGAGGTTTCATTAGAATAGAATCTACCGAAAACCGAATTCTTGGAACAAACCGAGAGAAAGAAAGTCACCTGATTGACCCCTTGATGTGAATGATTTTCTCTCCATCCAATGGGTAATCGACATCGGGGGGTGGGGCTGGGCGCTGCATAGAAAAGCACAAAACTCTTGGGTGATGATGAGTGACACAGAGGGGATGGAGTTAAAAATACTGAGTTAATATAGAAGGCGGTGTCATTTGCTTAGCGAGCAGCAAGACGTTCAAAAAACCCGTTGTCCTGGAGTTTTGTTCATTTTTAACATCAGGAAAGCAGTCCCAGCTCACCTCTGCAGTGCCCTCTATGTTGAACTTGGCCTCCTGTATCTTCAGTCCCCTCTGCAGGTCACTGACGAAACAGGTCCTGACTGCAACACGGGTCAGGTTCAGCACAATGCTATCACGCCCGTTCACCCTCAATAGGAAATTCACATCTGCGTCGCTCTCCATCAGTAAATCCTCACTTGAGACACTCGAAAAACACCCAGGGTAAGCGCACACAACAATTTTCGGACCCCCCCAAAAAGCCACAGAAGTGAAAGAAAGAGAAACTAACAGCTACTGTCTAGCAGGAGATTGGGAAACTAATGCAAGCACAGTAACTGTAAAAGCAGTAATGCACCCGGAGTCCATTTGAAGGCATGTTCTCATCCATCCTTGGTCCACCCACCTTTGATGTCCTCCACAACCTCCTCCGGAATGGAACCTAAGAGGACACAGACAGGTGAGTGAGTCATAGATACTTTACTTTTGGTCCCGGCGTAACACAAGAACCACGTGGCTATGAATAACGCAATTGGCAGAACCGCATCGCTACGAAGCAGCTTTAGGGGGCATGCAAGGAGTGTGTCCAGGATGTTTTTCGATGTCACTCTGGAAGATAACCAGCATCCTGGTATACGGGGAAGCGATTCCTGTTTAATAAGTACGACAGGACAAGCCCTTTGAAGCTCAGCTGGAAGTAGAAGACCAAGAGTCATTACCAAGAGTCGCATTATAAGTTATTTATGCAAGTCTTATCCTTCCCCACTCTACCGAGAACAGGCTGCAGAACACGGTTGTCAGAAAGCCGTGCATCGTCTTGGATTTAAAATTCAGAAGGCTTAACGTGAAATCTTCAGAGGCTCAACCTTGCTCAGTCACACGGCTGATGGGTGGCAAGAGTGAGTGTGCGATGAGTGCGATTCGCTGGCAGGCCCCGTCCGGCCCGAAAGACTTACTGACAACTGTAGGCAAGCTCTGCCCGGTGCCGGAATCCGTGTCCACTGTACACTGCTCCACCAGCAGGCTCTCCAGCTCCCTGTGGGGAGAAAGACACGCACGGATCACGGACAGTGGAACCGATGCAAGGCAGTTCCTTGAGGGTGTACCGCGGCACACAAACTGGTGGATGAGAAAACTCACTTGTGAATGGCCTTTCCTCCCATCGGCAGCGCCTCCCAGGCAGACAGAATGGGGATGCCTTCGTATACCTACTCACTGTTAAAGAAAAACCCTCCCAACATTTTCCACATTAAACTTTACACGGCTAACATATTACCGAAGCAGCTTGGCTCCTGGGTCAGGCAAGGATACGGGCAACACCAGGGTCTCCGTGTACCCACAATCCATCACCAGGGCAGAGTTGATGCCCAGTGTCAGGACTGACATCAGGTGACTGGGGGCAAAGAGCACCGACGGAACCTGAAGGGGGACAGGGGGGCGGCGAGTTGTCAAATCTGTCTGAGAATGCATTGCTCCGCATGCTCACGTACGCACATTCCCATAGTGGCGACAACTGCGCGGACGCAGAACAGGCAGCGGAGCAGCATCCTGACGGATGTGTATCTGCAGCGGCGGCTGGAGTACCTCAAAGTGCCTGAAAAAGACTTTGGTGAGGGTCTCCCTGAAATGCGAGGGGCACAGGACTGACTCGACGATCACCACCCGCCGATCCCGAGGGTTGACTAGCAGGTGTCTGTATGGGGGAAGGGGAGGCACAAACAGCTTGATGAGACTGAGGTATGTGATAATGTAGTACAGAGGTACAGAAAATCAAACCTATAGCTCCACTTTTTTTCTCTGGTTCACCCACCTTCTAAACTGGAAGTTCGGGGTGGCTATTCAATCTATTTTTTGTCCACAGCACAGCAATTTCTTGTGTATTTGAAATTTATACTATATTATTTTTCACTACACTATATTAAAAACACATTGAGAATTAACTTAGATAAGGGTTCATTATGTTACCTAAAGTAGAGCATGTGGATGAACTCTTTGAGGTTGGAGTACAGCTCTTCGGTGTTGATATTGTACTGTACGACTTTGATGGGCTGCATGAAAACAATACATTGAGATGTACATTTCTAACTGCCGTTGCATAGTACTCAATCACACAGCTCGTGGAATTCATTACCAGCATTTGTCATGAAAGCAAATACCTTCCAAGACTAAACTTAATGCAGCGTTAGACGAACTTTAAGATGTAGGAATGACAAGCTAAGAGCTGAATGGCCTGTTCTTGTCAGTAAAACTTTGATGGTCTCTGCAAAGGCATTATCTGATCAACTAGGGGGGAAACAGAAGATTCAACAGACATACTGACCTGTTGGAGGCCAGGCCTCTGGATCTCACTAGGGATGATACACCTGGGTCCGGTCTCACCTGCGAAGCCACATCTGTGTGGAACCACATCGATAATTTACGCAACGTTCGATTTGCACATCAACTTCTGTTGTCACATCGCATGTATATTAACTTGCATTAGGCTTTAAATACACTTATAAGTCCCAACTCAATTATGTCACTGACATTTTAAAAGTTTCATGATAGACAAGTTAAATTCAACACATTATGCAATTGTCGTGGCAATTTAACTCTCCGATTAAACACGGGGCTGGTCTTTATAGTATTAGTCTCTGCATGGATTTTACCGAATAAAACTTTAACGTGGAGATAGATTTAAGTAGACAACGACACAATTACCGCAGTTTATCGACAGTTCCAAAAAAATATAGTCGAGGTGGTTATCTAAACAAATGCGCTGCGTCTCTTGCATTAGTACAATATGAGTACAATCAAGTAACATTGTGGCCACAGTGATGGAAGAAATTATGAGAAAACCCAGGTAACAATCGTAAAATTAAGATGGACGGATTACAGCTAATAGATAATAGTTTCCTATCATATAGGGCGAAAAACACAACAAACATCGCACGCACTAATAAAGCACATCAACATGTATTCTGTCGACTTCACTTTGACTAAATGTTTATAGTTATATATAACTGCAAAGCCAGTGAAGCTAAGTAGCAAATATTAAAGGACTAACTAGTTATGTATACCATTCAATCAACTATACCGATAAACATCGGAGCACTCACTTTGTGTATGATGATCCTACATCAATGACGACAGCCGTTTTCTCCCCACCGCTCCCCAACCCCTCAAATAAAGGCATGGTTAATTAAAGGTGGATATTTGCCTCAACCTATTGTAAATAAATAAAATAAGTAATAATAGTTAGAATTTTTGGAAAACAGTCCTCAGCTCAGAAGCTGGGAAGGGCGGGGTCCTTGTGAAAATTACAGCGTTCGCTATAGTTGACCTATAAATGTCTGAATTAAATTAAAAAGACTAAGATCCAAACTTGTCATAAAAGATTACAGTTATTTGAACAGATATAAATGGTATTTAATTACACTCTGGGTTTTTATTGGTACTTATATTCGTTTAAATGATCTGTAAGAGACCTATTAACATTCCGGCAATATCTTAGCCAGCTATAAACGCACTAGCGATTCAAAGCCGATCCTGCGGACAGAAGTCAATAAGTTACATTATTTAAACAGTACAAACGTTACATGTAAAGGCTGTTTTGGATATTGCTGTAAAACCTTGTAGTTAAAATTGATGTGACCAAATTAGTCTATACATAAAAGTGTTCTACTGGCAAAATATAAGGTCTTTATAGACTAAGCATCAATGTAACATATATTATTGTTATTATATTATTATCACTGCTACTACTACTACCAATTATGGTAGTCTTGGTGGTAGTAGTAGCAGTGATAATAATAATATAATAATAATAATAATATATGTCACATTGATGCTTAGTCTATAAAATAATTATACCATAATAATAATAATAATAATAATTATTATTATTATTATGATTATGATTGTTTGGATCCTTTGGGAACTCATTTTTAAGTAGATCAAATTTTATTCGGCACCGCCTTCAAGATGTTAACTTACCAAACTGTACGACAAAATATATATTCATATTTCGTGAATTATTCTCTCTGTTTTATGTCGGTTTATTTTTGTCGTATGACAGCTGTAATTTGTACGAGACACACAATAGAAGTATTCAACCAGTAGGAACACTTAATGCGTGATCATATACATTATTTTGTGACCCTAGTAACGAGGTAGTGCTGAACTCTGAAATTATTTAACATGTTCACAATTGTGCATTAATTTTCACCAATATTCTAAAAAGGGAGGCTCTAAGAAAACATAATTTTGTCACAACTTTTTTGGGGTTCGGAGATAAAACCCACCCCTGTTCGCACGCGCGCGAGCAAACTACTGCGCGCACTCATACAGCACATAATCCTGCATTGTCAGACAGTGCGAGCCTAGCTAGCTTCTGTAATAATTACCGGAGTTACTATACTTATATCAGTTCACCTAATAACAAATGCTTGCAGAACACATGGGCAAATCATGCTAATTTGTCAAATTCGCTAAACCAATACACGGTCGAAGATAGGCAACGACAGGTAAGGACATTTACGTTTATAACGCCGTCGGCTACAGTCTGTTGTTTTCTTTGATATTTGTCCTTTTTATTGGAAATATATATTACTAAAAGCAATAGTTCTGGCTGTCTGCTTGATGAATTCTTACAATATTTTAAATAATATTTAAATGTTTTTGTAAGGTAGCTATAAATAAAAGCGATTCACAGACACTCGGCTCTCAGGGCATTGAATGAACTGATCCATCACAATACATTTACATATAATATATTGTATTATACAATATATAAACTGTGCATATATATTGTACTTTGTTATTGATGTCTGTCATGTGTTTTCTACCAGAGTGGATGCCGCATCACCCGCAGTAAACAATAACAGTAAGCAATTACAGTCATAACCGTGTTTTGAGGTCCAATACGAAATGTATCAAAATAAAGCCGAATGTCCCAGCGTGGGACAAAGAGAACAGACTCGTGGGTCTTTGTTATTCCAAAACAAAAAATGCTTTATTGATTGTGATTCTTCTATACAAACGACAAAATGATGCGTTCTATAGCATAATGAATTATAGTATAACAATAATCATCATTACCATTATTGCTAAAATTATTTTCAGCGTTACTATTACTGACGTCGTTGTTACCATTATTATGACTGTTATTGCTTGCAATTAGACGATAAATCGTGCGCTCGGCGTTGCTGACAGGTCGTTATAATGATGAGATGTTCAACGCAACTGCAAACTGCTACTCTTTCATTGTATTCACGCCCGTGAACGAAGTCGAAAGCGAGGCTCCCGAGCATGGGGGTCCAGTGGGAATTTTCAACCTCTTTGTGTCTCAGTCTGCATACTTCTTGTGCTACGTCTGGGCAGTTAAGTCAAAAACGATTAATTCCAGACTGTGCTTTATCTGTTTCCAAAAAAAGGGCTTGTCTTCTCATACAAAACACATTTCTCTAGGAATATCACAACGGGTTCGTTAAGCTAGTGGGAACTTCAACCTAAGGTATTGTCACAGTGAAAACATTCACAAGTCAGGCTTGTCAATTAAATTCTGTCAGAAATACAAACATTCAAATGTGTTTTTTTCGTGCGGGATGTTTAGCCTGTAGTGTGACAAACGAGCCGGGTGCCAGGCCGCACTTCCTCACCCCCAACACGTGTGGTGGGGCTAGTCGTAGTGACAAGCAACACCAGCAATTCCAAACTTGGTGGGAGGAAAAAAATAATAAATAAATAATAGTAATAATAAACAAATAAACTGGATGGCAATAACTTGGTTCCTTTGCTGTTCTGTCTCAGGCGGATTGAATGTGAGCTGGCCCTCTTGCCTCTGCCAACCTTAATACCCACCTAGCCGTGAGAGATGCTCAGGGGTATGTTTCTCCAGCTCACCCTGCTGGCTGTGATTGGTCGGTTGGGTTGTGCCAACCCATTACCACCTCGTGAAATGCCCCCCTTGATGGCAGACGTCAGTCGAAAGCCGGTGGAGGAGCCTGTGGCAGAGGGGCAAGGCTTGACAGGGAGCAAACCTGAGAGAGAGAACCGCATGAGTGAACCTGACCTTGCCCTTGCCACGACCTTAAGTCCAATGGGAGTTCCAGGCGGGCCTTCACAGGGCATGGAGCCGACCAATCGGACTGCAAACGGGGCCAGCGTCCGGTGGTCTAGGCCAGGGATGAGAAGCATCGCTGTGGGCCAAGCCGAGCAGGGCCAAACAACCGAATCGACGCTGGCCTCCGTTAAGGCCAGTGAAGTGAGTGGGAGAGAGTCCCCAGCGACACAGCGTGAAGACGGACACAATAGCCAGGGAGGTCAGACTGGAGCTGGGCCAAGGAGGAGTCCTGACAAAGGGGTTGATCAGAAGAGCTTGTCCCATGGGGAAAAGATTAAGGAAGGGGCTTTGGGGTCCCTGGCTGGAAACACAGAGAAACCTGCTGTCTTAAGCTCAGACCTGGGTGTGGATGACTCTCTTCAAGTTACCGCCGCTACTGAGTCAGCCTCCTTCACCCCTCCAGCACTGCAGGCGTCTTCCAGAATTGGACTGATGGTAACTGTAACGGCACCAGAGCTGTCCAACAGCAGCCAGACACATGGGCCTCCTCCGCTGCCCACAGAGCCGCCGGGACCTGAGCAGAGTACTTCTGAAGTGACACAGACTGCCGGCTCACCAAAAATGGGCTCTGTGATGGCTGAACCCCAGGGCCAGACCGGGCGAGGAGTGGAAGCCACCACACTGCACCAAGGCCTCGATGGCCAGCAGTCCCATGCTGAAGCTCCAGGGACGGAGGAGAGCAAGACGGGAGCAGGGAGAGGCGAGGAGCCCGGGGGTGTCGGGCCCCAGGACTCAAAAATGACAGCCGGCGCCGCGGCAGGAGAGAGTGCCGCAATACAAGGGCCGCCCATGGGCTCCGAAGGGCCCGGACTGAGACACGTGGCAGCCCTGGGCGGCATCCAGCTTTCTGCTCCTCCTGGGTCGAACGCGGGGGACAGTGATGGAGAGCCTCACCTGGAGGCAGCCCCCTCCCCTGTACACAGCATATCCGGGGAGGCGTTGATCCAGCCCCCCTCCCAGGCCGATCACATGCAGAACATCTCCGAGCCCCTCTCCCAGGCTGGAATCCTTTTAACTCAGCACAAAGGTAAAATTGGGGAGTGTTGTCGGTTTCTGCTATTTTGATCAGTATTTCCATTCGCTCTGTTCCATTGAAAGCTCGAAGCCTAAATTATTTAAATGTTCCGTGCTGAAATAGGTTTGTTACAGAACAAGGAATAAAACAAGACTCCCTATGTGGGTCAAAACATAGCTGACGCTATGCAGGTTCAAAGCGAGCTAAAGTTATTTACAGTCAGGATGACAAGGCAGGGTGAGCTTTCTGGAGTGCTCAGCTGGAATGGTGGGGGAGAGCAGAAAGAATATTTCCTACAGTGCTTTTAGGCAAATCCACAAATGTGTTTCAGGGACTTTGATAATTATACCGTGATAATATTGCATTGTGACTGTACCAGGCACGTACGGAGAACACAAGTGGCTTCTATTAGGCTGCAGGGTTGATGAGAAGCAGAATGAGAGATAACTAAGTTTTGTGCTTCTTGCTAGGAATCCCAACAGGGTGAGGGGCATCCTATTTAATTGCTATTTTTTGACTCTGCACTGGATAAGGGGTCCTGAGAGGCTTGCCAAATCACATCCCAGTACACAATTGCTGTCAGTCAGAGTCAGAGCGAGACGACGGAGAGGCACCAGATGTCGCAGACCGTGTTGTGTTTTTGTCCCTTTGGTTTGGACAGCAGTGGCAGTGAGCAGCACCCTCGACCTTTCACACTCCACCGCCAGCCCAACACCGGTCATCTCGCTGGGGACGAAAGCCAGGGCAGGACCCACAGCCTCCGAGGGCCTCCACCCAGGGCCAGGCCAGGAGGAGACAGCCTCGGTGGGGGGCATCCCTCTGATATTCGAGCCCTTGGATGACACTTCTTCCCTCGAGGGCGCAGTTACTGACCACGCCTCCACGAGGTCGGTTTCGTCCCTTGCCACGATTTCCCCCTGGGTCCTGGAGCCCCTGGAGATGGTCACTGCTGATCCGGAGCACTTCCCCACCAGGGTCCCACCCAATGGTCAGCCAGAAGGGCCTTCGGTGCCGTGGCAAATTTATGGCACCGAAATCACAGACACTGTCAGCCCCTCTGTGCTTCCCCCAGTCACAGCACCTCCTGCAGGACCCCCCCTGGACTACGGGAGCCTAGACTCCCAGGGTGAGGGAAATAATTTAGTTTTATACAACAGCGTTGCTTCGGGAAAGAGGTCTGCTGGTGTTAGTGTTAACCTATCGCCATTGCAGATTTGAAGGACCTGCCCATGATCTGCTTTCTATTTTCCATTACAGAACTTGGTGTTCTGACTGGGGTTACGGAAGCCCTGGCCATTTCAACCTTAACTCCACCTCCTAAGAGTACCAGACAGCCCCTTAGGACTACTGTGGGTAAGGCAAGTAGCCTGTCCCTGCCCAGGCCCAAGTCAGGCCTGGAAGAGCTTGAGTCAGAAGGTGCGTTCGCACTCTGAGAAGTCCCGTACAGACGAGAAACAGAGGGTTTCTGCCTGTTTTTAGCTCTGTCCCCTCTGTCTCGCAGAGGAGCACGACCATGAGGATGATGACGAGGAGGAGACGGAGGAGTCCGAGGAAGAAGAGAGCAAGGAGGAGGCCGCAGAGACTCCCACGCCGACCCCTATGCCTCACACCTACAGCCACGCCCCGTACCACATCTATTCCAGTTCCGTTTGGGTGCAGCGCCACCAGGGACTGGGTGAGAGGGCAGGGCAGTTCTGTTAAACAGAGAGACACGCAGAGTTAAAACATTCCCAACCAAGTTTAAAGCTTTGTAGCAGATACCACATGCAGAATGCAGATTTCTGCATTCTCCTGTAAACCAAGGCAAAAAAGAGATATTTTACATTTGTCCACTAGATGGTAATGTCTCACTTGTTCATCGAACATAGGGATAAACAAATAAATAAACATAAAAAACGGAATGCCAAAAAAAAAACCCACCCCAGAATCTCCACTTCTTTAAATCACAGTACAAATTAATCCGAAGCTTCAAATAAAAAAACAACCATGACAGAGGATAGCAAATATTTTCTGTACATGATTAATCTCTTTAAACTCTAGAGGGCGCCAAGAGCCCATGGTTTAATTAACACTGTACGATTGAGCCATTTATATTAAACCACACTCAATGATTCAAACTGAACTGCAGACTCAAATAGAGACAAAATCTGGAGATGGGCATCGGGAATCGCCCTGTGGAGCATCACCAGTGTTGAGCTAATTGGCTCTTTGTGTGGAGGTCACCTCTAGACTCCAGCTGGGGTCTTGAGGCTTTCTGAGCAGCGTTTCTTGTTGTGCTTGGGCTGATAGAGACTGATGATAGAGTCAGATGGCCAGGGGATGCAGGACATGGTAAGCCCTGGGCAAGGAGTACTCTATCCTCAGACGGGGAGCGTCCCGCTGCCAGACCCAGTGCAGGCCTTCACCGTGCCCTTATTAACCCTTCAACCCTGAAATTTTACCATTGAAAAGTTCCTGCTGTGATTTGAAAGGATGACTTTCCTCATTTTAAGGTTGGTTGTGGATATAGGCTAAAGGAAAGGCGGCTTAAACTGTGTATGGAAGGTACTAGAAATGTATTGCTGTCACAATGAATTGCGGGGCAGTCACTTTGACCTTGTTTAACTGTGACACTCTCCTCTGATGACCGCGCTATCTTTTGGATTAAAACGGCCCCCGTAGTCAGTTGGCCAGTGGACAGTTGGGGAACAGTTTCATTCCTGAGTTTTCAGCTGGCTGGGTTAGCTTCGGAAGGCTGGTCGGACAATGCGGCCGGTGGCAGAACCTGACAGAACAGGCGCCTGACATGAATGAGATCTTCTGGGGAGAAAAGGATGTTCGGGGAAATGCCGTGCATGTGTCTTGCAGGCACTCTGTCTGCAGGGCATTTCTGCCAGCGAGCCCCATCACGGAGCATCTCCGTAATCGGCCAAATAAGAGGCAGTGACATTTCCCTCAGCCGGCACAGTGGCAAAGGCCTGATCTGTGTCGGGGGCCAGCTCCAGTCCAGGGGACCCCTCTTTACTGGCCCCTGCCTGTGGGGAAGAATGGTCTGGCTTACTGGGAAGGGCACTCTGCAAGGCCGTACCACTATCCACGTCTAGAGGCCTCTCTGAGGCGGTCGTGGATACAGAATGCGGCCTTCTCTCAACTGGCTTTCCGGACATTCATTGGAGGGGGCTCCCTACACTTTGTCCTTTTTACACCCAATTCATAATCACGCGATGTGCTCACTCTTGGGTTGGTCAGACCGCACAAACTGACCCGCACCTCGGCCCCAACCCGAGGATCGGGGTGATCAAGCAGAAAACAGTGTGTGTGTGAGACTGAGAGTTGCAGTAGTGTGTGCTGGTTATCTAATCTCTGTGCAACCAAATACGTTAGTTAGGGTGGACGGAAGCCTTGATTAGGGCACATTTCTTCCCCAATGCGCCGCTTAAGATCCCTGGTCTATCCTACATTCAAACTTACTCTTACCTCTGCGGAGATTACGCCTATATTGCTAAAGATGCCAGCCCCTTCTTTTGAGCAACTTAATACGGTCTGAAACAGGGAGCGTAGCGGCAACCGCTGCTGAGGATGCGCTAATGATGTATCGCTGTACAATTCAGCTACGCTGTTCACCCTTTCTGAGGTTCGGGGGACCTTCGAGGCAGCACAGGGGCGGACAATTGAGCAAATCCTCGGCTGCTCTCGGGACATGTGAGTTGCCCCCCTCTGGAATAAACCAACAACGCATCGCCGAATCGCCGAGGCAGCCTGGGGTTTTATATGGAGCAGGTTCCACCTCTGATCTTCCACAATCCCTTTATCCAGGGGAATGGAGAGGATTGTGTGCCCCCCCCCCCCCATTCACCGGTTAACGGAGGGCTGAGAACGGGACGCCTTGGCATAGGAGATGGTCCTGAAATGAACCTGGGCAGAAGTGTAAAATCTCCAGTGGTTGTCGCGGTGCAGGTGTAAGGGTTGCCCCGGTCACAGGTGGATTGCCTAGGCTGATCCACAGCACAGCTCTAAGGCCAAGGATGCGAAGGGTGCCTGCCTATCCATCCTGCCTGCATTCTCGCTGGATGCTGCTTTTCCGGGGAACCTGTTTTACTACCATTGCGTTCGTTGTTTAACTGTTTTTTTATTTGTCACTTTAGTGGAAAAGTAGAGCTTGCTGCATAAACAGGCACAACAAAACAACAAAGCAAAGGTCGTTTCAATCGTTCTTCATTAACCCTGATGGTGGACATTATTCAGAGAGAGACGCTCGATTGGGAGGGGAGAGTTGGCTTTACTGCTGACTCGTGAGAATTTTGATTACCCCGAGATCCTCAGTTTGAACTGTCCACACTTCCCCTGTCCTAGTAGCAGTAATAAATCACCCCCTCCCCCAACCCACTCACCCACCCTTTCTCAGGCTTGGACACCCCTTACAGGGATAGCGGATGCTGAGAAATTGGCTTCAAAATGCTCTAAGGGTATTTCCCCCCCCCCCCGCCGGCAAAAATATCTCATAAATCCTCCTGCCATAGAAACCTCCCTCCCCACTTCTGTTGGGCCCCCATTGGTACTGATTTAGTTTCCCTGTGGAGGGAAAAGGGCTCAGAAGTGGTTTAGTGGCCGTGGTCGGTTTAGTGGCCATGGTCGGTTTAGTGGCTGTTTTCAGAAGTGCAATCCTCAGCATGGCCCTTTCTCTCCTCTAAACAGCTGCCTCTCAGCCTTGCCTCTCCTCTAAAGAAGGTCTCTTTGCTTGTCCCTTCTCTAAACAGCTGCCTCTCAGCCTTGCCTCTCCTCTAAAGAAGGTCTCTTTGCTTGTCCCTTCTCTGAACAGCTGCCTCTCA
>JAOVYW010000022.1:859897-871324 GCA_025775045.1 Hiodon tergisus
CACACACACACACACACACACACAAAATCCCGTGTTAACAGTGGGTCGGGGCCGCGCGCTTTATCCGAGTCACATGACCCTGCTGAGCACGGCTGAGGAAACCAGGAAGGGCAGCCGATACAATAATCTCTCTCACTTTTAATATATACTTTCAACATTCTTTAATAGTTCCTTAATTTGTTCTGCTTCACTTCTGACTTCTTCGCCTGTCATTTTCTCTTCCCCCCCCCCTCCCACGCAGAAAATAGGATCGTTCCTCAATCCTGTGTCCAGGCTGGGAGGTGGGACGGGGACGGGGACGGGGGGTGGGGTGGCGGAGGGGCAGGGAAAGCGCAGCTAGCGGAGCCAGAGTTTGAGCCTCAGAGCATCCACCCCGTTTAAATAGTATCGGAAGAGCCGCTTGTCCCTCACAAAGCCCAGGTTCTCATACAGTTTCAGGGCTGACTTGTTGGTGATCTCCGTCTCCAGAACCACCTGGGGGAAAGAAAATGTGGACAAAACTTTAACAAACAATACCATCCCTACATAATAATATATTCACCCACACCCCAGAACTGTAGGAGAGCCCACAGCAGGACTTTCCAAGCTGTAAGAGATATCAAAATGCAATAAATCCCTAACCTCGTCACAATCCCCATCGACCATGGCGTAGATGGCCTTCTTCACCAGATTGGTACCTGAAACACAGAGGGGAAATGTATAAAAACATGTAAACGTTCTTTCCCTCGCGCCAGACGGGTGCAAGTTCTCAGTCCGGCCACCGGGAGCGCTGTGGCGAAGGCCTACCGATGCTTTTCCTGCGGTACTTGGAGTCCACGGCGAGCATGGCGATGTAGCCCCGGCGGAACATCTTCTTGTGCATGTCCAGCTTGCACACGATGGCACCAACACACTCCTGCTGCACCATGGCCTGTGCACAACACACAGCAGGTGAGAGGGGAGGACTCGGGCGTCCGACCGGATCAGGGGCCAGTTTCCCACTTTAAAAAAGGGAAGGACCGCCTCTGCACAGGTTAGATGTAGCAGGCACCAATTAACAGCCTTAAGGTCCGCATGATAAATGCTGCCCAAGTTTGGGAAACACAGAAGGGACGGTTAGACTCAGTATCAGAAATTCAAAGCGGACAGACTGCACCCCCTACCTCCACATGCTAGACTCATCAGACAGGCAGGAGTGTCCAAGTGACTCTCCAATGCACTTTGGGGGAAGTCGGAGGGAAGGGAGTGAGGGATCCTGGAGCCGGGCATCGCCGGGGCCGTAGTCGCCACCATCGAGCCGGGCACCAGCACCTGGTCTTTAGCCCCGCGGATTTACTGCAGTTGTAACTCAGTGGCAGTCGGAGATATGTCTATATCTAAGTGTGCGTGTGTGTGTGTGAGATGGAAGCTTTCAGGGAGATCTGTGACGAGACCCCTGACACTCCGCCCGACGCCCCTTTATGGCCCGCGATTACGCGCTTGAGTGGTTCAGACTCGAGGCATGGAGTAATATCGACATCGTCAGAGGCGACAGATAAATATTATCTCAGAACAAACGAATACAGCCCAGGGGAGAGATAGATTTGTAATGATTTTTTGAAAGGCAGAGGACAAAACACATCATAGGGCTGCAATGATGTCCCTCTAAATACAAAACAGAATATAAAGTCAAAAAGACTTTAGTATCTAATGGAAAAACGGCATAAAAAAGGCACAAATTTTCCCCACTTATTAAAGAAAACCAATAATTCAACATTAAATTATTTTGATAAATACTTTCAGTTCAATTAGGGGAATATTCCTAAATCTTGCCTCCACCTCCCCTCCCCCCCCCCCACCCCACCACACACTTTCTCACCATCAGTTAAGATGTCGAGGGGATGGGTTAGATGTTCTAAGAACAGGGCCCATGATGCAACGCAAAACGATGCGGATGATTTCCGAACAGGGCCCAATAACCAAACGGTGCCGAAGTCATTTCAATCATTAAGGATGGAATGGACATTAGCCACCATAGCAACCATCTAGCAACACAAAGCCCAACCGAATTCCCTTAGAGCAGCCTTTCACCTTCAAAAACCTGTGGTACTGCATTATGCTGATCCAAAGTAATCTGGTTCTGACAACACCTGCGCTGGCTGGGAGTAAAAGTAGCAACAGCCCTTCTTGTGTTGTCCGATTGCTGACAGCGCCTCAAACTGGATCTCGCCCAGGGCAAAAATAAACACATGTTGTCATATCACCTTACAACACCAAGTTAGACACCAGAGCCCCCCCCAAGTATTTCAAAAGCATGGAGATAGCCAGCAAAACATGGAGGTGCAGCAGGGTGTCGGCACATTCATTTCCATGAAACGACCAACTGGACTTCCCCTTTTGGACACTGAACATAATTTCTTCGGAAAGCAGCTGAGACTGAACGGATGAAACCCCTCTCGCACACGGGCAGCGGCAGTTCAGTGACAGCATTAAGTGGCACGTGCAGTTCCACATATCTCACAACCTATCCTGGTGCTTCAACCAGGCCTCAGGAAGTGATCACCTCTTCTAAGCAAAATGTTATGGCGCGAGCCATAAACAATAAATCTTTACTTTTACTACATGGGAACTGGTTTGTGCAATGTGTAGTAGAATTCTGTAAAAACCTTACACAGACCAATTATAACAGGCGTGAGCCGTCATCAGCCACAGAAACCCAAAGCTAGCCAGAATGTGTCTCGACCATAGTGAAGCAGGGTTAGTGTGTAGCTTTGGATACCGACTGGTTAACATTGATTGCTTGGCCAGAGAAGCTTTTTGCAGACTATAACGAAAATAACCCCCAACATAATCAGTGCAATTGTATATCACCTACCAGGAAGCAGAGTTGAGGCCAGTTGTGAATGAAGTACCTATAGGTGTAAATTGAATAGGGCTCCGACAGGTCCTTGGTGATCAGCCTCATTATGTCCGGCATCTGAAGTTCGGATTCGTATCTCACGTACTGAATGGTTACGTCATCCTCCTGTCCTCTTTCGGGCACGCTGTTCAGATCCATCCTCGCCATTTCCGACACCGTTGTCTGTAATGTGGTGGCGGCGGCGAAATCAAGCCCCGCTGCCAACACTACTCCAGCCCGCTGCGTTCCGGGGCCTTCCTCGTCCTCGGTGGGATCGTCAAGGGAAGTCCGGGGTTCAGTCCTGCTGTGGTCAACGTTCCTTCCCACATCTTCTCCGGAGATTTCGTTGGGACCGGCCTCCGTTCTGGCCATGGTCAACATGTTGCTGGTGCCGTTGTTCGAATGCGAGTGGTTCTGTTGCGAACACGACCTGCGTTCGTGTTGGTGATCGCTACAATTTATTTCGCTTGAGTTTTTTTCCGGGACTCTGCCATGGGCCTCCCCGGTGCTGTCACAGTGTTCCGATATCTCTCTTTGGCTGTCAGGTGGTCTGTGAGCCGGGTGGTGGAGGTGGCTGTGAACACAGCTATGGTGGCTGGTAAAAAGGCCGTCTTCGTCGGAACTGATTAAGCCATTGGGTTGCTGCTGTGTCTGTATGTGAAAGTGGGGAGCCAACGACTGGGAGTATAGATGGTTCTGGGTCGATTTGTTTGTCCCTTTCCCCTCACTTACTTGTTGCTGTTGTCCTTTCCCGGGTATAATTGTATCACCTCGTCCACAGCCTCGTTCCTCTCCTTCCTCGGGAAGAGTGCACCGACCCCCGAGGAAGGAAATACTTTCGGCCGGGGATGCAGACAGTGCGCTAGGCCCGGGCGGCACTTCAGCCATCCCACTTCATTCAAGGAAAATGTATACTAAAAAAAGAATCAAGAAACGAATATCCTCAGGGAGAGGGTCGCGTGGAATTAACGCTGGTCCACCCGGTGATAGTGTTAAAATAATCAGAAATTCCACAGCCCACAATATCGTTTATCCTCCGATCTTTACCCGCCAGACCCCCCTCAGCTTCCCAGCTCCTTACTGCCGGAAAGTGAAACATACAATGCACGGGAAGGAGGGGGTGCTTTACGACACTCGTGGGAGACATCGCTCTTCCGAGCAACGACCTGGAATTCACAGAAGCCCGGCGTCGTGGTTACGTGTCTGTGGTGGTCATCCATTTCACGTAATTAAAGACAGAGGGTTGCAGTTAACACGCTGACGTTGTTATATCATGTTGATCACCAGTTTATCTCAACTTTTGGCTCGGGAACACGGGGAAGTGACAGGAGAACATTTTGAGGTCCTATTCTAAATGCATGGGCCCAGAAGTAATTTATATTTAATAAATATTAAACAAACGCGAAACGGACAAATATACTGCAAATTCCACATGATTAGTTAAATGTTTTAAATAAGGATTATACAGAGTTTTGATAACCATAATTTTGTCTATGTATTCACTAAATATACATAAAATATCATTGTCCAATTTTTATTTTACAATATAACTAAAAGCATAATAACATAACGCACGTCAGGGGGAATCAAGTACTGAAACAGAAGATTAAAATCGTGCTGTATTCCATAAACGGGGTTTGTACACCCGTATGCAAGGTTGTGTTTCTATACAAGACGGTTAACTCGCACCTTTCTAGAAACCTGTGCACAGCACAACCAGTAATCGTCAAGAGAAAAGCCGCTAGAGGGGACCAAAGGCAAGATAACTAGAACGAGTTGCTAGAATCACACTTGTGTTCGACGATGCTGAAGTTGGCTTCTAATTCTTCGGTTTCTTATTCGACCACTATCATATAAGTCGCGCATTCAATAATTATTTTAAATGTTTAAATCGAGTTATTTTGCTTAATCACTACAAAGAATGACCGTCGATCCATGCAAAAAAACAACAACTGTATTTTAAAGAGGGGGTCCCCCTCTCTAACTTCAAAATAGTAAACCGATGGCCGAACGCGATTTACCAACTCAAATTTTGTTCAGAATCCGAATGACCTTTATTCGACAAGTACATTTACATCTTCCAGGAATTTTACTTGGTGCGGACACAATTACATTAAAAACAACAATGAACAGACAGAAAATTTACATAGAACACACAGATGCAAATTAAGTTGAGAAGCTGGCACTGGTGACGTGTTGAACCTCGGTACGGACCGGGCAAAATACAAGCGGATATCCCTCTTTGAATTCACGCAGAAAAATATGCGGCCCTACGCGACTTTAACCTTCAAGTGTGTGCTTGTCACATTTAAATACGTTGGTTTGATGAAGTGTAAACACAGAGAAAACAATCTTTGTGTGACACCCTAACTTTGATCGTGCTTACACGACCTGGTTTGATACACGACTTGGCCTATACGGATACTTTTACCATTCATTTTATTAGGATTTATCAAATTATTTACCACTATTTCAGGGTATATATTTTCTCTCACCCGATTGTGCTGCACTTATACAGCCAACCGATAAAACCACATTGAGCCCTAATTCACTACTCACTACTTCCTGTAGTTGGCACAGAATTGAATTAGCGCCAAGCACCCCCTTCCCTTCAGGCACCTAACACTAGAATGGGAGACCAGTCATTCCACTCTCCTTTACAGAAGAGCAGCAGTGTTTGTTTTCTCTTCAGCTCAATTACATTCATGTTAATAGTTTGTGTGGCGTTATCAGCCATTTTGGCCTGCCTCCTGTGCACTTTCTCCAGTTGGTTAGCTGCCCTCAATTCAATTTGCCTTCGGTTTGGATAAATTGCCCCCTTTGCCTGGAATCAATTTCCTCCTTAAACTTGGCGGGGAGGGAAGGCGGACACGGATGCGCTACCTGCCACCGACCCTTAAATATTGACTGACTCTTTAATGGGTGGACTACGGCTGCGGCGGGCGATATGTGCGCTCCGCTGAATTTGTCGGCAGTTTAGCATTGCCGGTTATATTTTCCCTCCATCCCCAACTGACTTTGCCTTTTCCCCTGGCACACCTGTGAACCGCAGCATGAAGAGCACTAGCCCGTTAGCAGAGGAACCAACAATACCGTTTAACATTTCATGATTTTATTTTATTTTTTTAAACAAACAGGGGACGAGGTACCTTGATGTGCATTCTTAACACCAAACCAACCCATTGATTTAGGCTTATTTAATCAACAGTGGAGGGTCTGATGGGTAGACGGAGCCCTGTGCGTCCCCTGATGCTGGGGGGAAAGTCTGGTGGTTCCTTGGGACGCTCTGAGACCTTTCCGGCTGGGTTTACACACTACTTCTTAACACCCAGTAAACCCACTCACACATAAGAGAAGAGGGTAAGGGTTAGAGCTCTGGTGTCTGCCGTCCCGTGACATCGTCCCGGGACATAGTCCCGCTTTGACATGAAAGAAGGCGAGGGGCTGTTGTGTGAGCAATTGGTTCCAATTGACAGGGGATTGGTCACGGTCAGAGTCCGGGGGTGGAAATCCACGTGAGAATTTCGGTCTCCATCAGTCAGGGGGCCGGGTGGACAATGGTGCTCTCATTATGGTCCGGCCGCAGTGGAGCACACAGATGTCATCTTTTAACCCGGCAGGTGCCACACACTGCCAGTGTCTCCGAGCATAAACCACACATCAAGTCCAGGCCGATGCACGCAAAAAGCAAAGCAGGTTTTGGGGCTGGTCTGGTCGTTGTCAGCCTTGGGAAGTCACCAGATACCGTTACAGCCTCCACATAAAAGGCAAGGGCAGAGATAGAGGCACAAGAGAAAGAGAGGTGGGAGTCCTAAGGAGTCCCACTGCAGTACATTACGCTGCTCCAACACCCACGTGAGGGGGGAAAAAGGCACTGACTTTCAGCAAGCGTGGCCTGCTGGATGACTGCGATGAGAACTACAAGGGGGGAATGAATTGAGGGGAAACAATGAGGGCAGTCTGCGGCACACAGGGGGATTAGAGAAAGGGGTCAAAGGTCACCCAGAGCTTGGAGGAGTTCCCAGGCCACATGGAAGGACAGAGGAACATCTTTAATGCATGTACAAACAGACACGCAGTGTGTGTGTGTGTGTGTGTGTGTACACCATATACACAAAACATAAGCTGGTACACATCATGCGCAAAATGGCTTCACAGAAACCGATTACCGGACAGACTTGTGTCAGTCTAGGTTAACCTGCCTAGTGGGACCACCACCAGTTCCCCTAGGATCTTACTGAATGGGCCCACTGAGCTCCACAGGCACTTTGGAAGCACCACGGAAGCTCCTTGAACGCAATCCAAATCTCGTTTGACAGCTACAGCTCAGCTGTCAATGTGATGATCTGAATCATACGGTGGCTAACATGGGAAAAGGGAGAGGCCCAGCGCTCGGCATTCCTCCCCCTCCTCCCTCAGAAGTACTCTCTTTTCACCAAAGCCTCCAGCTCCTCAGATCCCCCTATACATCTGTTGCCTCAATTAGCCATTCAGTTGCCCAGCGAGAGGAACCCTCAAGCCCTGAATGAAAAGCCTGGGCGCAGTGGCCAGGCCTGGAGAGGCTTGGCGTCTGAAGGGGGCTCGCAGGCTGCTGCCGGCTGATAGACGGAGGACTGGAATGGGGAGGGAGACGAGGGGGGCCCCTTTTGTGGCGCCGGCACAGCCCCTGTAAAAGGTTCACTTTAACGGGCCCAAGCCCCTTCACCTGTCGGTGCTCCCCTCCAGCCAGAGTCTGGGCCCCCCGGCTGCCAATTATCCGGCCGATTGAGAGGCACTGGAGTAGGAGGCTGCTGGGGCCGGTAGACGCCCCTTCTCATCAGGGGAGAGTGGGGACAAGGGGGCCTGTTCTAAATCTGCTGAAAAGGCAGGATGTCATTGCCATCAAACTTCATGATTAACGAAGACTAGTTGTGAACGACTATAACAAAAACAACGGTAACATTTTATTAGGAAGAGAAAATATCAGTTTAACATTGCCAGACTAAACATCCAGTATCCCTGAATAGTCACCTGGCAGATGTTCTAAAACGTTAATAGTTGCCTCTGACACGGACTTATGTACACAGAAGCAGATAGAGGGGTCCACCCAGGGGCAGCCTTGGTCTGTCTGCTCTCTGAAACCAGCCTGCAGTTACTAAAGGCAACTAGGAACACAATCATTAAGAAGTGTTAGGTCAGCTCTAAGGGTACGGTTGGAGGCGGCCCTACAGTCTGGAGTATTAGGGTGGAGCGTGTGCTCACTTTGTTTAGGAATACATCCCGTGGAAGCATCGGTATCCTTAAAGATGTCTCTCAAAAGCCGGTTCACTGATGGCAAAGCCTTTGGTTTTCCAGTCGAGCTACGGCACGGCGACGAGGGTCAAAGGTCAGTCGAATATCCCTCTTCTGCACGACGGGCGCCACCCTACAGAGCCATGAGGCCAGAGGAAATGGGGGCGTCGGCGGTGGAGTTCCAGATGTAGTACTCCGAGGACACCAACTCACGGGCTGCGGGGAGATTTGGCGGTAAACCACACAACGCGTGAACAACCGTTCATACAACGCTCCTCTTCATAAGGCAACATTTTGCATCAGTGGGTATACAGTGGCAAGTCTGGAGCCCAAAACACAACACAGGACACGAGAAACGCTTACTACATCCAAAGAGACAGAACTTCACATTCAATAGGCAGCCATAGTGTTACCAAGATGAGAGAAGGTTGGAGAAGATTCAGCAGAAGCGCTGTGTAAAACATCCAGGCCCACGGACACTCACATGTAGTGATGCGAGGCTTGGCTGAGGAATAGACCTGCACTGAATGTTGGTCCACACAGCATCCGGACAGAGTCAGGTCCGGCACTCTGAAATACATCTGACACACAGAATAACTCCCGTCGCGTCACAATTGAGCGCAGCGACTCCTACATCCATAGAAGATTATGACCTTGATCTGATCGTGTCTGCTCACCTGTTTCATTATTTAAAAATTATTTTAGTTTTCAATTTAGAATCGCTAATTGAGCTAATCCATCTTATCAACACTACTCCTGCCACCACACACGGGGACGGAGAGGGGGAGAGGGTATTGTCAGCCTCCTCCAATAGTTGCCTGCGAGACACCCATCTCTTTTACACTTGGGAGGCCGCCATTTAAAAAAAAAAACAACAACCAAAAAACAATTTAATTACATAGAGTATTAATTTCTCAATCCAAAGGATGCATTTTGACTTACTTTAATGTAAGCAGTCAGTCCCGTACAAAGAGGGTCAGCTGGTCCGGGTAACTGTCTGGAAAAACTCACAGTGCCCCCTAGTGTGACCTCCCGAGACTTGGGAAACTTCTGACCTGCATAGGGAAGGAGAGTTGGACGCTCATTAATTCCACAGGCTTGGCGGTCTTTGTGAAAGCTGAGCAGTAACAGCTAGAACACAGCGATGACTCCGTAACACATACCCAGCACCCACACCAGCAGGCTCTTCTCCCTGGACACCTCCAGCTGTCCTGTGCTCACCTTCACGTCTGTACTGGCCAGCTGCCCTCTGCACAGAAACGGTACAGCAAGGCTGTTAGCCCATCAACACGCTCACCCAAACAAAAATCCGGATTATAGTTCCTTTTTGGGAATAGTCACCTGGCCGAGAAAGGCAAAAACACAATTCTGCTGTAGTGCCATTAAATGATGTGGGTTTTTTCCGCCTGTCTGTGTGAGAGAGTAATACCTGTTGAAGAAGGGCAGGTGGGCCTCACAGTATTCAAAGCTGTTCCTCACACTCTCGTGCAGTTTAAGGCTGACGGTCACTTGGAGCTGGTTATCATCCTCTTCCTTTAGCTGGTAAGAGCCCAAAATGGGTGGAACGGGTACCTAGGATGGAGAATGCACAGAAACGCTACAAAACTGTGGAACGAGCCAGTGCCTTTGCACATGACGCACACGCACGAAAAACCCTGACCCCTTATTAGGCAGTGCATTTCTACACAAGACCTCCAAGCTGTAGGGGGCGGCGACGGACCTGGGACGTGTAACTGCAAAGGCGAAAGGGCTCCAGCGGGGGGGAGAAAGGGAACTTGTAAGGGCCAGAGAAAGCGGAAGCGTCGCCGTCGTCAACGCTGCTGGCTGTCAGGATGCTGGAGTCCAAAGAAGTCACACATGGGTGGACCAGGATGTCCTGCAGAGGTGAGCCATTGGGCGGCAGAGTGAGGGTCACCGTCACGTTGGGCAAGACTCCCTCCACCTCACACTGAGGTCAGCCATCGAACGGGGGCACAGCAGAACAGGGAGGAAGGAGAAATAACCCTTTATATTTTTTATCATCATAATGTTATTCAATAAACCAGAACCAGTAATGTCTCGTATGGGGGTAATATAAACCGTCGTTGTCATGTTCTATTTTTGAGGGATAAAAGATAACGAAGACTGACAAGACACGTAATTGTGGGGGGGAAAAAAATTAGTCAAAGGCAGAGCGTTTGTGGAAATAGGGTCATCAAGCTAAAAATAACTTCCTGATTTTCAGTAACACCAGCCGACAGACAATTCAAATGAAAAAGCAGTATCCTTATCATTTAACATAATAAATAATATCCATTATTATATGCTGGAGTATGGGTCATTTAGTTATTATAATTAATCCTGGCAGGCATCAGGACCCGACGGAAATCTGAAATATTTTCAAAATGATGCAAGTGAACCGAAACGGTAATCCTGATTTTATCTGGTTTTAAGATGATTAGTTTCTTAATGATTACAGACAGCTTTGACGTACGCTCCTGTACACTAGTCGTAGCTGCAGTGTTTATTTAATTCAACTCTTGGATCTGGGTTGCAGGTAAATTTATTTAATTAAACAACAAAAGTGAAGTAATGCAGAATTTGAGATGACAGGCACCCAACGGGCAGCCCTTGCAGGCTCACCTTGCAGGTGACGGTGCCGAACACATCCCACAGGTCCTGTTTGCTGCGGCTGCCGTACTGCATGGAGCGCACCATCTCGCTCAGCGCCACGCTCACCACCGCTCGCCCCTTGTGCAGTCCCGGCTTCCAGGCCGGCTGCTTCTGGGTTCCCGCCGGAACGGGCGTCGGGGACACGCCCACCTGTGGGACGTCCAGGGGAGTGCCCAGGGGGCAGACCTGCATAAGGATGGAAGGCAGGAGGGCCAGTCTGGAGGTCAGTGCCTCACCCTCCGGCTTGCCTCCAGCGCCACACAGGAAGCTCTGCAGTCCCGCAAGGAAGGACAAGCCCTGGGACACGGAGGCCAGGCTGGAGAGAGGGGGCCGAGGGTCGGGGGGAGCCTCCACCAAAGGCAGGCAGCAGAGGATTAGTCCCCCCTGAGTGACGGCCAGCAGGGGCCACAGGGCTCCCCCATCCCGGCCCTCCAGGTGCAACTCGAGAGCGGGGGAACGCTGTGGGCGAGCGCAGTCATCCCGCGATGCCACAAATGGCTTGTCCGGGTCTGTCAGCCCGAGCTCGCCGAGGAGCGGGTGCAACATGGTTTGGTCATCTGGAACAGCCACATACTGTGCCCCCCCCAGTGTCTTGGCACGCCGCTCAACGGTCGGGTACCGCCTGCGGTGCACAAAAAACCACAACA
>JAOVYW010000022.1:876762-890972 GCA_025775045.1 Hiodon tergisus
ACCAAAAAGCATGTACAGCATTCAAGGACTTTGCCTATCCCTGGTCTAAAATTGTATTTAATCTGTGTACAACGTATCCTATCCAGTAATTATTTAACTATGATAAGACATGAAAGATGATGGCAAATTGTGAACTCTGGTTTTTATACCTACAGGGCTACGCACATTGCGTGGATGTATACATTAAACAGTGTCAGGAGGTGAGTTTCGATCAGAGGTGAACCTGCCCTCTTTGTGCAGGCTGTCGGTAATCCCCTAGTTGGGTGCTTTATGGGATCTGTAGTCTTTTTGGTGTGGTCCTTGGCAGTAGTCCACAGTGGCAGCTTGGTGGTTGTTTTTCCTCCTATCCCCAGGGGGCCTACATTCAGGGGGATGTCTTTGAAGACACGGCGGTCCTGTGCCAGCGGGTCAACAAGCAAGTGGGCGAGGTTTTCTGCAGCCCGGAGACAGTCATGGCCAAACTCATCCAGAGTATCTTTGAGAACAAGCTGCAGGTAATCGGAAACGCACCAGCTTCATATCCCAGCTTTGTTTGTGGCAGGAGATTCATCCAGAAGAAGCCGGAGAAAGAACAAATTTGCATCCTCATTGACATTCAAAATGCCGGGTCTCATGTACATTCGTGTGTGTGCTGTAAGCAGAGAGCGAGAAGCTGTGCTTACACTTACTGGGGAAACGCTGGGTTATTATCATAACCTTGAAATAGAAATATTCACCATCACTAATGGGTTATTTTCCTTTTAGAACCCCCAGAATTCTGAGCAGTATGCTTAATGACGTGATCGCAACCTTATAGAATGCAGTCTCCATTTCGGATCTCAACCGCAGTGACCCTGAAGGCTGATGGTTAATATTTCCACTTCAGGAAACCAAGGCTATGATAATAACTCGCCGTTCCCTTTCAAATACGATATATTCCTGTCACTAATGGGTTAAGTGAACCCAATCTGTCAGCTATATGGCTCGGGACAAGCAGAGTAACCTCACTCATACCACACGTAAACCCGGGCAATCGTTCTCCCCTTACTAGGCTGTGGAGAACGTGAACCTGGTGAACGTGTGCAGGGTCGCCCATACTGTGGCGTGCACATGTCCGCGATCGACGCTCCCCGCAACATCAGCCAACACGTGGCCTGACCTCTTGTGGCCAGCGATCTTTTCAGGCAGGGGCAGCGTCCTTGGCAGATACGCCTCATTCTAATCAGATTAGGCATAATGTTTAATTCCATTTATACCAGTATAATGCCGTATTTCACAATAAATAAACGTAAAAAGAACACCTAGTGCAGGTCACATTCTAATTAACATGAATTAACATGCTGATGGCAGGACACGCAGTGGGGGGCACTGTGTTTAAATCTGCAATGGCCATAAATCTGAAGGTTATTTATGCCAGGTGGGGGGTGAAAGTTAACGCCTAGCAAGACTTTGCATAATGAACAGAGGCAATCACTAATTATGGCAGCATGACCGACACTTGCTCGCTGACAGGTCGGGGGTTTGCGTCGGACTGCTTGATCAATGCTGACTGCTGCCCCAGCATGGCAGGCCCAAACCCACCGGGGAAGAGAGGTTTTTGGATGCGTGAATGGAGCAGGCAGGCCTTCCGCTTTGAAGTAGTAATCCCTGTCATCGTTTTTTAAACACACGCCCTTTGTGTTTTCATGGCATCTCATTTGGTTTGATGGGGGCAGAGCTTAAATTGCCTTATGTATTTATATTTGCTTGAAATAGTCGCTCGTTATGGAACAATGTAACAGAGCGGAGGAAATGACTCAGGACTAGAATGCTGACTAAAAAAATGTTTAGAAAATGGCAGAAACATCACTCGTGCCAACATTGGTTTAAACCGTTCAATCCATGAAAGGTTTTAAAAAAATAAAAAAATGTAAAAAGTAATTATGCCAGATGTCTTCTCCTGACATGCAGTTGTCCGTTTTTTGATAAGAAGTTGACTGAGTCCTATGATCTGGAATTCGCAGGTTATTTCATTTGCTGGAAAAACACCATTTGTTTACAAGATGGCATTTAAAATGATTTCATGGTAATTGATGCACTGTAATCCAAAATGGAGACAATGATTTGTGCCGATAGACCCACGTTAAAGAGAACTTGAAAGAGGAGACTCGTCGGTCCGACTCTGAGAAATACCTCAAGAACCTCTATGACCTCTACACCAGGTAAGGCCCCCGTCCGCACTCACCTTTCCTCCCCCACGACCGCAGCGCTCTTGCACAACCCAGACTCACCCGCCCGCTGTGTCTCCAGGACGACGGCTCTGGCCTCTAAGCTGACGGAGTTCAACCTGGGCTCGGACAAGCACACCTTCCTCTCCAAGCTGATAAAGAACATCTTCTCCCTCTACCTGGAGAGCTACATCGACGTGGAGCGGGATCACCTGCGGACGCGCGATTCCGCCATCCTACAGCGCTACTACGAGTCCAAGAACCACCAGAAGCGCCCCCTGGGCACTGGCAGGTGAGGCTCCCTGCCGCGGAGCTCATCTTTCTGGTCCTGGCTTCCGAGTACAAAGGGAAAACTCGCCACAGCCACATCAAACAATTCGGATCCTGCTCTGCACCATTGCCTGCTATGGAACAGAACGATTACAGATCAAAGCGCGTTCCTCAACGGCCTGCTTTAATGTCAAGTTTTCCTTGTTTGCGTAAACAAAAAAGGCGGATATTTTTTAAAGAGTGTTTCCCTAGGGCAGAACATTTCAAATGAGAAATTACTCTAAATACTTACCGTCCACATAGTTTGGTAGTTTTTCTTGATTCCGAAAAACGTAATTATTGATAATTCATTGATGATCAGTTTTCTTTTTGAAATGCATCGGCATTAGAAAATGGGTCATTGCTTTCATGTGAAGATGTTATGGGGAAGGGAAAAAGAAGACGGACAATCCCACCCATTACCATCCTGTGGGTTTAAGAGCGCCCCTGGGGACCTAGTTAAGACTCGAGGCAAAACAATACGTTTTAAGGGTGTGGGCAATTTCACTCTTTATGATGAGCCCACTGCAGGGTTTTAAAAAAATGACAGAAACCTGTCAATCCACGACTGTTTTGAACTAAAAGGGCTTCCGTGGCAAATTGAAGGGAGAACCATGGGCTTATTTTTCTGCATTTTGTGATTGCCTCCTAACGTTGTGCCCGTTCCAAACATCAGTAACCAAACATTTGCTCATCAGCTCATCAAACATTTCAGTCGTTCTGCATTTGGCTGCGAAGGGCCTTCAGACGGTTTTCACTTAAGCCCTAAGTGGGAAGAAAGCCAGACACTTCCTGGAATGAAACGGCCCCAGTACAGGGTGTCTGCTTGTTCCCAGTGCCACTCTTCTGCTAGGGTCTGGATGAGAACGCAGCCCATTCGTCCAGCAGTAGACGACGTCTTTAGTGTTCTCCCCCCCCCTCTCCGTTCAGCATCCAGGACCTGAAGGAGCGGATCCGCCAGCGTACCAACCTGCCGCTGGGACCCAGCATCGACACTCACGGGGAGACCTTCCTCTCCCAGGAGGTGGTCGTGAACTTGCTGCAGGAGACGCGTCACGCCTTCGAGCGGTGCCACAGGGTGAGTCGGCTCCGCCCTCCGAGCAGGAGGAAAACATGGCGTATGCCGCCCTCAGTCCTCAGAATGTCATGCATGTCCTGCAGAGAAAAGACTTGAACTGAAATAACTATCAGTGTAAAATGGTCATTAAAATCTCTCCTCCTCCCGCCAAGCTGTCGGACCCATCGGACCTTCCCAAGAATGCCTTCTCCATCTTTCTGCTGCTGGTGGAGCACCTATGTGTGGACCACATCGACTACGCCCTGGAGATCGGCCTGTCAGGTATCCTTCCCCCTGGGTCCGTAGGTGTAGCTGCGCTGTGAGGTCAGTGGTTGACCACAGAGAAGGACCAGCTCTCTGCATCAATCAGTTGGACCTTCATGTTGGCTCTTCCCCAATATATCCTAGCTATGCTTAATGTAAGGTGCTGTTGCCAGGCGAAAGTATTTTGACACGTGAAAATCAAAAACGCATTGGAAAGAAAAGGCAGAGGGTGGTGGGGAATAACGTAGGTTTTAAAATAAAAACTGTCTGACCACTGCACGTCTTCACGGCAGCCATCCCCTCGGCGGATGCCAAGAACGCCAACCTCTACTTCCTGGATGTGGTCCAGCAGGCCAACACCATCTTCCACCTGTTCGACAAGCAGTTTAATGACCACCTCATGCCGCTCATCAGGTGAGTGACCCCGACCCTTGGGCTACGTTTTCCCACGGTGGCTCGACCAGACCGCAACGCAAACGGTCTCTCTGTCTCTCCTCTGCACACCCAGTTCTTCCCCCAAATTGACGGAGTGCCTACACAAGAAGAAGGAAGTGATCGAGCAGATGGAGGTGAAGCTGGACACGGGCATTGACAGGTCAGTTAAAGGTTAAAGGTTAAAGGTGTTGGCCGTGCTGCGTCTGTCATCGGCTTTCTGGTCTCAACACCTCTACATATTTAATCGTGTCTCTGCTCACTTCAGGCCGTAACAGTGCATGCTTAATGTTGAGTTTTATTCAGTTTCTTGTTTGTTGGACCACATGCAGCTCCATGCAGGGTACCGTTCCGGAGTGTAGAGAGCCTCAGTCGATAGGTTCAAAAGCCACAGCTGGTCCTGCAGAGTCAATGATTAGCTCAGCAGTTGTCAGTGGCGTTCCTCTGTCTTACCCCCCTTTGTAGGACCCTGAACTGCATGGTGGGTCAGATGAAGCACATCCTGTCCACAGAGCAGAAGAAGACTGACTTCAAGCCTGAGGACGAGAACAACGTCATGATCCAGTACACCGCTGTAAGGACGCATGCATCCACGCACCGCCCTCACCCCCTCTGCTTCTGACATCACATGACCTGTCTGTCTGTCTCCGTCCCAGGCCTGTTCCAAGGTCTGCGCCTACGTGGGCAAGCAGGTGGAGCGGGTGCGCAAGTCGATGGACGGGAAGAACGTGGACACAGTGCTGACGGAGCTGGGCGTGCGTTTCCAGCGCCTGGTCCACGAGCACCTGCAACAGTTCAGCTACAGCTCCATGGGCGGCATGCTGGCCATCTGCGACGTAGCCGAGTACCGCCGCTCCGCCAAGGACTTCCGGGTGAGGGGTCAGAGGTCACGGGGTGGGGGGGGGGGGAGTCGCTCAGAGCGTGCATTGCCGTCACCAGCCGTAATCACCTATTTAAACAATGGAATATATTTAGTGTATGCAAGCATTCCTGCTTTGGAGCTTACCTCTGCATTTATATTGATGTGTTAGGACATATTTTAACACTTTAATCAATATGGTGAGATTTTCTTGAATATGATATTAATATTGTCAACAGAAATTGTTTGGTATTGCTGAGTGTGTGTTTTGTGTCTTTTTAAAAGTTTAGTTGCGCGTATTTGTTTTAAAGATTGGCATGTTGTGCGATCTCCCCGCAGGTCCCCCTGGTGCTGCAGCTCTTTGACACTCTCCATGCCCTGTGTAACCTCCTGGTGGTCGCGCCAGACAACCTCAAGCAGGTGTGCTCCGGGGAGCAGCTCACAAACCTGGACCGCAACCTGCTGCACGCCTTCGTCCAGCTGAGGGCCGACTACCGCTCCTCCAGACTGGGCCGCCACTTCAGCTAACGACGCTACGCTCCACCACCAACTTTCAGCACCGCCCACCCCCGGTCCAATGAGCAGGGATCCTCTCCTCCCAGACTCCACGCTCAGCCTTGCATCGCCCACTCCATGGTTTTTTTTTGGGGGGTTTTTTTGGGGGGGGGGGGTACGCGCTGGGTTGGAAAGAAATCCAGACTGGCATGGATTTCGGTCCTTCTTTGATCTTTCCTGTTTTATTGGGTCTGTTTCAACACTCTGAGTCCTAATCCCGCTAACATTGACAGGCAGCACACTAGAGGGTTTCGTTTGTTCCATGCTGGCTGATTTTAAATGGCCGTAGCTGTATTAGACAGACACAAATGTCTCAGCTATTGAATTGTTAGGAATTTGCTTCCGTTTTGTTTTCGGTTTTTGTTTGTTCCCTTTTTATTTTTTATTATTGTGCCAAATAATAGTGCTGTGGCTAACCCGACACAAATGGTGCCTGGCTAACAGGGGGCGGAGCCTGAAGGCTGTCTCCTCTTTGGACGCCCATAGCATTGCATGCTGGGCATGGATGTGACATGACCCTTACTAACGAGGGACAGCGATTGGCCGTGCCTCTCGGGGCCACGGAGCCAAACCAAGTCCTGCCCCGAGACGGCGACGCCCGGCACGGAGAGGCACGCGGACGCGGCACTGCCTTTTCGCCAATTAAGGGAGGTCAGGGGTCAAGTCGAGATCGCGGTGGTCTGTGCGCAAATTGGGTCCAGGGTCTTCTCAAGAGGCCGGCTTGACGTGCAGGGTCGCCGCACTCATTGTTGAGGTCAAAACCTTGCACGCGCAGACACAAGACGACCCTGTGAAGAACCTATGTTACTGAACTACACTCGGTAATTAGTTTGAATTCACCGCGACGAGATGAACGCTTGACATTCTGAACATTTTAAACCAGAGTAATTGATGACCGAGCACAGAGGCGTACTGCTTGTATCTTGCCCTCCGCACCCCGACCTTGTCCCAGTCCTCAGTCCACAGGTCTTTAGTAATGATTAATAAAAAATAATTATGTTGTGGTACAACTTGTCTGTACTTGCTTTAATCATGACCCTCAAGCTACAATCCGTAAACCTTTGAATGTTTTTTTTTTTTACCCACAGTCTGGGGAGGCAAAAAAAACAAACTAAATGGACTAATACTGGTTATGTACATTGGAGCTTGTAAAATTGGTTGCTCATGGTCATGAGGTGCGGTCGTTAGCACTATTAGCAACCGATTAATGTCTATTCCTGATACCTTTTGTGGGAAATTGGGTTTAACAGGCAAACGACTCGCAAATCTTATTGCGATAATATATTTAATTATTTTTAACCTTGAAGCTTGTCTCAGCCTTTCAGAAATGACAAAGTTCATGAAAACGTGCGGTTGTGGAAAGCCAGAAAGAAAAACACTGAGTTGGATGGAAGCTACGCTCCAGCGACAGAGTGTGCTGTGTGCTGTGGAAGGGTACATAAGGCGTTGAGCAAAGTCAAACAACGTAATTAATTAGGCTAATATGAATATTATTAGTGCCTTGGAAAATTCCATTCTCTCATCCCTAATCACAACTGGATAGCTTGTAAAAACTATTTTCTTAGGCCCCGGCGCAAACACTGGAGCTTTCCAAACATAAAAAAAACCTATTTGTTTATGCGCCGATTAAAGCGTGCTGTGCGCAACCTGGGGGGGGTTGGGGGCTGGCGTAGGGGGTGGTGTTGGTGACTGAAAGCGAGCGCAGTGTAGACGGGGGGGTTGTTTTGGGGTGTGTTTGAGCAGGTGGAGGGGATTAGCGTCACTGTCAACACTGGGGGCGCTGGATAAGGCCCCACTGTCGCGGTAGCTCGTCTGTTTCCAGAATGCAGGCGTCTGCTACACACACACACACACTAACCAAAACCCCAGCGGACAAGCCATCATGGTGGAGTCCTAGGCGTGGGGTCAGATTGAATATTTTTCTTGTGGAGTGTAAAAAAGAAGGACATGCTTCTCCAGTTCAGCTTTTCATGTGGGGTTTGCAGGGAATCTCCTTCCAGCAGGTGAGGAAATAAAGGCCACTTTCAGTGACTGCTCTGGGCTGACAGGTTTAGCTGGGTGTTGACCCAGCTGCATATCCCCATTCTGAGTGAGCTGAATAACGGGCCTATCCAGACAACGCTGTTCTATTCACTGTGTTTCGGTGCGTTACGCAAAGTCGCGCGGGGAGAAAATGATTACCCAGTCCTGATGCTAAACATCCCTTTTCCTCCCAATAAATGAGCAAGTTTTTTTTTTTTTTTTTAAGTATCTCTGTTGAACACAGAGGCCTTGTGGTCTGTAATTGCCACATTCACTTCCATGCTGTTAAAACCAGTGAGAAAATAGTTTTCCGGTGTACCTGCATTACAAACCCCTCCCTCACTCACCCAAACGAGGCATGTCTTTGGACACAGAGGCCCACTGAACTGCAGTGTCAGGAGGCTAACTGTCTAACCATCATTCTGTCAGTCCTTCCATCCGCCTGGTGCAGACTTATCCCACTTACTGCAGTTTAACAGTATTAAAAAGGGTAGATTATTTGTTGTTTCTGTGTATTATGTACAAATGAAACGCTGTCAGTGTTTCAGACACTGGCTTCACTGGTGAGCTTAAGCATCCCTGTACAGCTGCCAAAAAGAAAGCTAAAGATCAGGGGGTTTTTTTCTTTCTTGTGTTCGTTTGCTGGCGGAGGAAAGAGAAGCTGCAAATTTGGCTCCTGAGCGGAGACGGGGGGTTGGGCACAGCCACGACTGGTGGCTGCTAACTTAAAAATATATCTGTGGGAAGTTTATGGCGTTATAGGAGTCTAACATGGCCCAGCAAGAAGAACACCATCCCCTCACCACCCATACAACCTGTTTACATACTGCCATGGCAACGCAGAGATCCTTATTTAATTAAGTCTCCATTCAGCCCTCTCCAATGTCCCCACAGGCAGCCCCATGTACCGCACAATCGGAGGCCTTGACTTGTCAGCTCTAACACCCCAACACACACCATTTTCCCGTGACATATTTGCACAATTGATGTCCTGTCCCACTGGGATCAGGAGTGGCTTGCATGGTACTTTTAGTATAGTTTTAAGGGTCCTCTCCTTAAATCTTTACCCCCGTCGCGGGCAGCCCAGGCTCCTTGGGAATCTCCTATCACCACGGCTTGAGAAATCGGGCTTAAATTTGTCCCTTCTGACCTCCCACCCATAGCACCAGGTGTCCCCTATCTACACTGTGGCCATTGGCTCTCTCTACAGGTCCTTTTCCTAGTCTTCCCAGTGACACCATCATCCCTCCCTTATCTGCCCAGAGGCTCCCGCCCACTTACAGGCCCCCATCTTATTCCAGGCCTTCCAGTCCTCCAGCATCCCATAACACCCTCCTCCTGCGCCTCTCTCCCAAATGAGCTGGCCCTCCCTCTGCCTCCCGGAGCACTGACAATAAAGCATTACAGCAGTCAATCCATGTCAACAGCAGCTTTGCTTAATTCCTGCTAAACACGTTTAAGCTAAATCTTCTCCTAATGATGTATAATGATTAGTACTTGCTCTTTATTCTGCCGACGGCACGTATTAATTGATTTATTTCTTTAGCACCAGTGCTTAAGCGACTCAGGTAGGTGTTGATGCCAGAGGAACGAGGGGGGGGGGGGGGGAGTGGGCCCCCCCCCCCCACGTGTGAAAGTGAACATGGAGCGTGGCAGCAGCAAAGGGAGGCGCGTGGCTCATGTCATGCTGAGTCATCATCGCAAGGGCCTCGGGTTCTCCCCAGAGCTCTGTCAAAAACGAGGGAACGCTGCCGCGTCAAAACCTCTCGTTTACAACAAACGGGGCAGAACGCCACATGTAGTTCATCAATGTTGGGTCGGGGGGTGTCCATCTGGTTTGCTTATGTTCCAGTGTGTTCTCTCCAGTTAGCCCAGGAATAGTTTTTGAGACTGTGAAGTTAGCTAAAACCCGTAGGCCGTACGGTTTTTGTTAATGATTTTTCTCTTCTCAGGACCAAAGCTATCGCATAATATTATGACTTGGGTTCTACCCTTTGTTCTCATGTGACTGGACACCGGCGAGTCTCGAGTTCAAACCGCGAACAGGTACCCTCCGAGGTCACCCCCCCCTCCCGAACACTAGGCGGTGTAGAGGGGTAGCAGCGGTGGGCTCCAGCAAAGGGGAAGATAAGGGGGAGACTCAGCGCCCACACATCCTTACAGAGCAACTCCGAATGTGTTACAGATGTTGCCCTGGCCCTGGCTTTCTTTGCGCCTCTGCCAAGGATGTGCCAGGCCCAGCGTGGCGTCAGCGCCGTGCCAGCCTCGGGTGCAGGGAGCCTGCAGGTGAGCGGGTAGCTTTGTGCCAATTCTGCGGGTTGCCCCCGTTCTCCCCCCGCACACACAGACAACCTGGGAGCTCCTGATCCCACATCCCCGTTGTTACAGCCTCCTCATCTTCTAGTTAGACAGACACCACCTCCAGGCCGACGGTGGCTTCTGGGACACATTACCTGCAATCTGACAATGCTAAAGGACTTGAAATGGGCTCTGCAGCCTTGCCAGGAGAGGCCAGATGGAGTTGAAAATGATCAATGTTCTTCCATGTCCCCTATTCCCCCCCCCCCCTCCCCCCGTATTCCTTTATTTTCTGCCTCCTGCCTTTTTTGTCTCGTATCTCATAACGCAACCGACGCCGTGTCATTGTCGGTGGCATTTGGAACAGTGTTCCTGGCCCTCTGCCCGTGGCACCACTGTCTAACTGCTCCGCAGGAACAGACTGGCGCTCACGCCGAGGGCTCGGAGCCTGTGCAGACACCGGCAATGCACACTGCGGGCTGGGCAGACACACAAGCAGCCCTCTGGTGCAGAGTGGTGGTTGTGGGGGGGGGGGTTCTGGATTGCACTCCACTGCAGTGCATCGTGGGACACTATGCCTGCCTCTATTTAGCTCATTGTTATTCATTTAATTCGCATTATAATCTCATAATTTTTCCCCCTTAACATACAGCCCTGTCCATTGCAGCCTCTGGTGCCCCCACAGGAATCATCTTATGGCCCTTGGCTAAAACAAGAATAAACAATAATTGGGACTACGGTCTCCATTTTTCAGTGTGATAAATTTTGTCGGTTACCAGCAATGCATTTTATTGTTATACATTTCTACTACCTTATATTTCTTAAATTTCCTTTTTAAGTTCCAAAAATGATAGATTTAACTCAAAAAATATATACTACAGATAATACTGCTTAAGCTACTGTGAAACGGAGCAGCGCTTAAGGGGAGTTCCACCTCTTCCAAAACTCGCACGTTCCCTGCTCCCGTGGTTGCTTGAGAACGGCACTGTTTTGCTAGATTGCCAAAGCACCGGCATCCCTTCATCTCTCTGACCAGGCAAGACCTGCTCACATCACAGCTGGCCAGTCACAAGGACAGCTGATACCCTCCATTGGTGCATTTCTACATAGCATTTTTGTATGTTTCCCCCCCGACTGTCAGTGTGGAAGTGACCTAATTTGTCAGGGAAGCCAAGACCCTGAACATACCCTTAAGGCTTATACCTGCTCTGTGTTTAAACTCGACAGTGATCTGTTAAGACTCTGGTGTCAAGCCGGGATCAATGGGAAAACGTCTTGTGAATTGAGGTGGCTTCCATTTAGTGGTTGCAGTACCCATAGATGACAGGAAGGGGGCAGTAGTGCTCCAATGATGCTGTCCTCTACTGCCAGCCTCCTTCTGCTCAGAGCTTTTCACAATGGGAATCTGCTGGAGGGGGAAGTGTTGCTTTTTTAGGTCTGTAAGCCCATATCCCTTAATCCCCAGCCATGATTGACAATCATGATTTAGAGTATATGGTGTCCCATTCTAATCCACGAGCACTGATTTCATTTGCATAGCTTCCATGGCCTCATTTTTGTGGAGGAAAAACGACCGTCTTTGTAAGTGATGCAGAAAGAAAGAGAGGAACAGAGAAAGAGAACGGGTGTGTGTTTGTTTGTTTTGTGTGTGTGTGTGTGCGTGTGTGTGTATGCGCTCGTGTTGAAGGAAGAAAATCCTCTGTGCCCAAACCAGACTGTTTTCCTCTTCACTCCTCCACCTCTTCTCATGCACAATCAAAACAGCATTAGTTTGTTTGATGTCCAGGAACCTCTAGGTTCCGGTGGGGAGGGTTTGAAAGCACCGGGCTAAACGCGTCCCTCAGGTGGTGTGTGCCGGACACCGCACTCGGGACTAACCCGCTGCCATACTGCCCGGATCGCGTCACCCTCACTGGAGCACCCTGGCCCGTCTTTGTGCTTCAGAGGGATTGGGCTAATTCAGCTATTCAGGCTTACTGGAGCCACTGGTTACCGCCGGGCTGGTGAATACAGTACGGTGCAGATGTGGACACAGCACGGGACGTAGGTGAAGACCCAAGCAGCCCTCCCAGCCAGTGGACGTTCACTGTCTTCTTCTTTGTGACCAGTAGGGGACATGCACTAATCTGTTATTTCACGGGATTCGATCAGTCTAAAAGCTATTGTGCTATAAAATATAAATTTAAAGTCTTGTTTTCTTTCCTCCCAGAAGACACCGTAAACGACATTCGTATAATAAAGGCCTTCCCTTTCACTTGCTCTTCTCTGGCCATTGGTTTGACAACATGCCATTCTGAGCTGCCTTGGCTAACGAGGGCCACAGTACAGACTCGTAGGGAAAGACATCACGTGGACCTTGCACCTGGGAACAGCCGGTATTCTGAGGGTATATCCGGGTGCAGTGTACACCTAGACTGAATTCCCCGTAATCCAGGTAATCCATAATCTCAATATATTTTCATAAGGAACAAAAACACGCACACAGAGACAACACAACTGGATGGATCTGTCTGAGAGATACACAATGTGCACACAGCTGGACATAGAAATTTGTACCTGCAACTCCACAGTGCCAAGCGTCAATATTTCTTGGAATAATAATTATTTTATTTTTTTAAACAACAACTTTCCACTGGGCCTCAAATGTATGGTTCACGGAAGTCTTAACATGCTCAGGTCTAGTGCAGAGGGTGGTAGGGGGGTGCACAGTGGCTCTGCAGCTGTTATTCCCAGCCTATATTGCTTTAGGGGCAGGGGTCCTCCCCCGCCTAACGACCCAAAATGATAACTGCACTTTTAAGCAGTGTTTTGTTTGCCACCCTCCTAGTGGAATCTGTATGCATCTGCAAACCAAACCCACAATTACAGCGCATGTGGTGCCTATATTAACTGCTTCAGGATGGAGAGAGAGACTTGTCTTACAGCCAAAGCAGATACATTCGTTCATAACCCAATAAACCCAAGATCGTCAGAGATGTCTACCCCCCACTCAAACTGGCCCCCTCCCCACAATCTCTCTGGGCCACCAATGCCATCACTTTCACTGTTGTTATTATTGTTTCGCTAGGGTTTAAAGGGTATGCTGTGATGAGGGGGGGCAGCACGAGATTCCAGAAATAAGCTGAGTCAAATGAACAGCATGTCCCAATAGGGGGGCACATTTGGGAATGGCATAAGTGCTGCAAAGTGGGGGGAAGGAGAAATGTGGAGTTATTCCTCATGGGGCAGGGAAATTGCTGGGGGCCCAAGTCAGAATTCAGTCCTGTCCAGGACACACAGACGGCTCTATGACTGAAAATGATAGAAACCCTCATGGCGATTTGATTTTATTCCATTGCATTGGAATTGGCCCAGGCAGTACATCTCAGAATATTTCCCCACAGGAATCTTCTTATCGTCTTTTATGATGTCACAGTTTTTATGAATCAGAGCACCTTTGTTGTTAAGCTTCTCTGAGCCACTTAGAATGCTTTCGGACCCTTTTTTCGGAATAGGTTACGACTCCTGATCTTGGAATCGCTGTTCCGACGTTTCCGCTGCTTTAAACAGCCAAGAGAACAGTAAACCCGCACAACGCCTTACTGTCTGCGCTACTCAACGCAACAAGCAAAACAAAAATAAACAAGATCAAAATTCAATAATCGCTATGATCAATAGCTGTTGGGGTCCTCTTGTCAAAGCTAGTGGGTTGCAGAGGGCAGGAAAGGCGACAAACGGCCAGGAGGCACACCAATGGCCAGCCCTAGAGGAGGGGTCCTGAGGCAGTCGCCCACTAAGGTTCCCTTGTAGGCCCAGGTGTGACTGTGTATTACACATCGGTGTGGAGTAGGTGTGTCACCGATAAGCCCGGGGTAAGTATACTTAGCGCTTCTTCTCCGCCTTCATTTGCACCTCTTCGTCATCCCCTCTGTTTACTGGTTTAATTGAATCCCTATCTCTTTCTTAATAACAAAATTAAAGAAGTAGAGGGAGAGAGAGAGAGAGGGGGAAGAAAAAAATGCTCTCTTCTTTCTCCCATTTTGAGAAATTATACTCTTGTACTTGATTCAGCTAACAGGATTTTCTTAAATTACTTTATAAAAGACCATCTTTTAACTTTTCTTTTTCTGTCTCTATCCATTCATTAGCAGGTCTGCCTGAAGGCCTACTGACATCAATTGGTTGGGTTAAAGTTACAAAGTTAGGCAGCTCAGCGCTCAGGGTGGTTTCGAAGGGGGGGGGGGGGGGG
>JAOVYW010000022.1:929248-943012 GCA_025775045.1 Hiodon tergisus
AACCCTAACACGCAATCAGGATCAAGAACTGCAACCCTAACACGCGATCAGGATCAAGAACTGCAACCCTAACACGCGATCAGGATCAAGAACTGCAACCCTAACACGCAATCAGGATCAAGAACTGCAACCCTAACACGCGATCAGGATCAAGAACTGCAACCCTAACACGCGATCAGGATCAAGAACTGCAACCCTAACATGCGATCAGGATCGAAAACCGCAGCCCTAACGTGAAGGATGCCGAGGAAGAGAAAATGAGAATGAGTCTTCGTTTAGTAGGGACTGAGTTCTCCCAAGTGAACATGGCGACGTAGTGTGCATCACTTTTCTCAAGCCGGTCTGCAGCTTCCTCCAAACCGCTCCGCTGCGAAGGCTGTTGAATGTCCGAGAACACAGCCTACAGAGGACGGAGAGAGTGCGGGCGGATGGCCGAGAGGAAGGGGGTTACAAGCAGACGCACTGTTAACCCCACCCTCTCCTGACAACGGCATGGCAACATTGCCCGTCTTGCCCTGCGGGAAGCATGCTGTCCATCGCAGAAGCCCCCTCGGTACGGGGCAATGCCTGACCCCGCATGCCTGGCGTCTGTGTGCGGGCCGGCACATGTCCTTGGGCAGAGCGCCGCTCAGCAGCACAGCCGACTTCATTATCCCACAATGACAGGCTAATTATTGTGTTTGTTAGCAACAAATCACGGCACAACAGACATCATGTCCCTGTCCTGTTTCGAGCATCTTAATTACTTTTCTCCCCCCTCTCTGTCGCTGTTGTTATTTTGCATATAAAAGCCGGTTGCTAATTGTCTGGTCTATAAATATTCGCCATGCAATTAGCGGGCTGGCCTGTCTTTGCGAGGCGTTATCACCTCACCGTTTGGAGCGCTGTACAGCCTGCGTACTCAATTCCCCGTATCTAATGGGAGTTTGATAGCAGCGGCGGCCCTTTGTTTCTGGGAACAAACAGCCCTTCCGTCTCCCTGTCTCTCTGTCAGCTTTGTGCAGAAAGCACCCCCTTCCCATAACCCCCCCCCCCCCCACCACCACCACCCCGCACTAGGTCTTCGGTCCAGCGGCGAGAAGAAAGCGGTTTGCTTGAACATGTGGCTCAGGGAGGCTGCCGAGTTGCTACACTGGGAGCCACTCGCAATGTGGCCTCCGTACCAGAATGGGCGCTGTAAGTTGCCCCTTGATACTGACAGAGACCACAGCGAGTGCTGCATCGAGAGTACAAGCCATATAGCAACCCTAATGTAAATTTACTGGGATTCTGCAGGATCTACTGAGCCCTGGAACTGGCTAAGAAACCTACCTAAAGGAGACAGGAGAGACCAAGAGGCATAGATGGTCTGCAGAACTGGATGTCAGTGAACCAAAGAAATACATAACATAACTAAGAAATTATATTATTTCAATCTATCGAGAATCTGCAAATGAAATAAAAATAGTCCATCCATTTTGGACGTCTCCAGGTGGAGTGGAATGTGTAAAGGGAGGAATGTGAGAGGGAGAGGGTGAGAGGGAGAGATGAAAAGTTTGGGAAACCAAGGAAGCCTTCACGGATGACCGCAGCTCATTCAGAGCTGCTAAAGTGAAGACGTGAGCCTCTTTCATCTCCCTTCGGGGTCACTATCTGCACAGGGAATGAACCTGTCATCTCCCTTTCACCCTGCTCCCCCCACCTTCACCCCTCAATCCTCATCAGGGCCAGAACGCAGCTGTGAGGCCAGCCGAGGGTGAAGCCCCCACATTCCCCAGGAGTCCGCTCAGCCGCCCGTTTAAACTCACCCCAAAGCGGTACCTAAAGCGGGCCACCTCCGACGGGCGGGCGGGCGGACGGACGGAAGGGAAGACAGTAACTGTATGGGATAACCATGCGCAGGTGAGAACTGCAACCCTTCTCTTGTTTCTCTTGAGAAAGCGTGGGGCCCGGGTGAGGAGGGCGAGGAAACGGGGGTGAGGATGAGCCTGAACAGGCCGAAGTCTTGGAGGGGAATCAAACAGAAAAGGGGGAGGAGCCGTCGCTCAGGTCCGGTTGTGTCGGACCGATTGAAGCCCAGCCGCTTGTTAAAGCCCAGGTTCCAGAATGCTTGCTAATTGGGACGGCTGGGGCCACGCGGTCTGGGATAGAGCTGGTGAGAAAGACGGCAGCATGGGGCAAAGGGGGTTGATGTGGGGAGGGTGGGAGACAACAGCAGCCTTTTCAAGTCACATGAAAGTTTGGAGGGATGAATGTACCGTAATTAGATTAATAAGTGGCTTAATTTATCGCAGCGGAGGATATCAGCGGCTCCACATTAGAGGCAGGCCAGAAGATTAGCCCGATCACCGTTTCCAAAACACGATTAGCCCCCCGGCACAAAGACCGCCGCTCATTCACAGGTTTCTACCGAACGGCCCAGGATTAGCAAACATGTTGAATAATCAGGGCTGCCCCCGCATGCTCCCTTCAGCTCCGGCACTAACCCGGGGATGGCTGGGAGGGGGGCCAGTACGGCCTTCGCTCCCTCAGCAACGCATCGCATGCAAAACTTGTCAATTAGGCCATTGTGGGGGGCAATTATAGTGAAGTGGGGTGGCCAACCCCCTGAGTCCCAGAGCACTGAATTTCATGCTGCACTGTACATGTCCTAGGTCTCAGGCTCTGCCCTCACCTTTCCGCAGACCCCCCTCCACTGCCCAATCATGTGAATCTCTATGGTGAAACATCACGTTACATCAGACCAGCTGGCCGACTTTTACCAACGGCAGAATGTCTCTTTCTCTCTCTTTCCTAACTATTGTCTGTCTTATTAACTAACAAATAAATAGAAGTATTACTCCATTTGTTAGTAATCATACCATTGTCCTTCTTTAAACTGGTGTCCCCATGCCATGTATACTGTGCAGCATAGCCAAGAGTCGGTTAGTGCAGTGTAGCCTACAATCAGCTTGTGCAGTGTAGCCTACAATCAGCTTGTGCAGTGTAGACTACAATCAGCTTGTGCAGTGTAGACTACAATCAGCTGGTGCAGTGTAGCCTACAGTCGGCTGGTGCAGTGTAGCCTACAGTCGGCAGGTGCAGTGCAGCCTACAGTCGGCTGGTGCAGTGCAGCCTACAGTCGGCTGGTGCAGTGTAGACTACAGTCGGCTGGTGCAGTGTAGCCTACAGTCGGCTGGTGCAGTGTAGCCTACAGTCGGCTGGTGCAGTGTATCCTACAGTCGGCTGGTGCAGTGTAGCCTACAGTCGGCTGGTGCAGTGTAGCCTACAGTCGGCTGGTGCAGTGTAGCCTACAGTCGGCTGGTGCAGTGTAGACTACAATCGGCTGGTGGAGTGCAGCCTACAGTCGGCTGGTGCAGTGTAGACTGCAGTTGGTTGGTGTCCCCATGCCATGTACACTGTGCAATTTAGCCTACAGTCAGCTGGAACCCTTGAGAAATTGCTAATGAAAACTAAATTGATTGTGCAAAGAACACCATCCAGCGTATGTTGTATAAGGCCCGCAGCCCCAGTCTTTATGAATGCAGCCGATAGCTACGCCTAAGCCCACTGATCCTCTACATCCAGCTCCTTTGCTTAAGTCACAAGAGGCCGTAAGCCAACACTTCCATACGTTAAACCATCGAGCAACGCAGCGCAAGTCACACTTACCCTAATAACCTGGCCTCAGGCTCCTTTATTGAAGTGGCCTACAAGCATCTTCCACTCCTGAATTTCCCTTTGTCCACTCAGATCCTCGCCTATAACAGCATACAAATCGATCTCATCTACCCCTCCACATCCTAATTAAAATACAGAGAAACTCACAACAAGATCCAGAGAAACTGTTTGTACACTGGCCAGACATTCTTACCGCGATTAATAATCTATCTGGCCCTCAGTTTTGGCCCGTCTCCTGTTCCTGGTCTCCAATCGAGATCCCGTCATTAATATGGGCCTCTTGTTCGACAGCTAATGTTTATAAATTGCTCAGCTGCCGCAGCCTTGCCAGAGAAGGAGCTCTGTTTACCCTTGAAAGCTGGTAACTTTTACATTTCCTGCTGGTTTGCAGCCATCAGCGGCCGATTATCCCGCGTGACTATGCAGCTCCACGCATCTGTAGTAACGTGCACTGAGTCAACATACCCCGGCGGTGGGCCGGGCCGGGCCGGGTACCACTGGCTGGAGAAAGCTCCCCGGAACTGGGTCAGTGGCCTGGCCCCACTGGTACCACAGCCTGGCGGAGGGTGGGCAGACACCCACTGCTCAGACGGTCCTCTGACACCTAAATGGAAGCTGCATCTCGCATGTCCCATCCACAACCCCATCTACACACCACCATCCCCAACCCACTCCTCCAGACGCACACACACATTAAGCAGAACTATTTCATTGGACTCAGCAGCTTTGAAGTACAGTTTAACGGTTATCATATTTTCAGAAATTTCTATCGATAGACTTAATTTGGGACATCCGTCTGTCCCTGACCTGCCCGTCCTAAAACCAAATCTCACTAATACTTTTTTACTGCACATTACTCTGTTTTACTTATAGTCACTCTTAAAATAGTTTTAAGAAGAGATGAAGTTGCTTGGGGGAAAAAAAAAATTGTTCCAGCTTAAAAGGAATTTAAAAAGCAATTAAAACCGGAATTTTACAGAAGAAGGTCTATGGCCTGAAAATCCAGGTGTGACATCATCAGATAAACTGGGAAGCCACAGTGAGAAGAAATCTCAGTCCCAACATGGATGGGGGCATCAGAGCTGATGGACTCGCCCATTTAAAAAACAGCCTCCAAATTTGCTGAAGTTATGCTGACTTCATGACTGACATGAAACAAAAAATGAAATAACACGAATACGCTGAATTTACAGAGAGCCTTTCTAAAACCCAAAGGTTGCGGCACGTGAAGAGATGAAAAAGGTTATAAAATAAATAAATACAAAGCACATAGCCACATAAAGTCAGAAATTAGAGGGAAATATTTCTTAAATTGTGTTTTTTTAAACTTTTATAATAACAATACATATCCCAAGACTAAAATTACGAATACATCACGCTGAAATGGTAAGAACAGCATGAATGACCCTTGACCCTGTTGACTGGTTTGATGGAGTCAATTAATTCTGTCCCCAGAGTACTTGACTATTACTGAATACACCCCCTTCCCCATGTGCTTGTTCTGTGTCAGTTATGCGACAGTACAGACTCTGTGTCCGAGGTGCTTCAACTGGCCTGGGAGAACAAGCCTCTCCACTTCCAGCAACTTCTGTTTATTGCATGTTGGACTGTCAGCCAAATGCATTCTGCTCAGCAATGAGCACCTAGAGAGAGCAACTAGGACTGTGCAATGAAATGATAGAATTGCCCGGAGGTAAGCCTGAAAGTGCACACTTGTAAATACATGGTTAATATTCACATGGGTATAAGTAGCCCTGCAGAATCTGCGCTAACATCTCCGCTAACATCTCCCCAACATCTCCCATAACACTTCTCCTAATATCTCCGATAACATCTCCCCAACATCTCCGCAAACATCTCCCCCAACATCTCCGCTAACATCTCCCCCAACATCTCCCCCAACATCTCCCCCAACATCTCCGCTAACACCTCCCATAACACTTCTCCTAATATCTCCCCTAACATCTCAGTTAACATCTCCCCTAACATCTTCCCCAACATTTCCCCCAACATTTCCCGCAACATCTCCACTAGCATCTCAGCCGGCACAAACGAGGAAAAAACAAACCAGCCCCAGGCCAGTGGCCTCCGCTCAGTCGGCCTTCCCCTGCCGCTCGCTGCTCAGTAATTACAAAACCCCCGCATCAGGCAGACAGCTGGCAGCCCCCTCCTGGGAATGCCAATTAAGTTTGTTAAAACATTTAGACAACAAAACTGTACAAGGGAAACCGCGGCAGCGAGGGAACCGTGTCCCCGCCGTCCCGCCATCCCCGGCACGTCATCCCATCTGCACGCCGTTGGGTGGGACAGCGCTGACCACGGACAGCACGGCGCTTCGTCACTATTTAAGAGACTTCATCAGAACGGCACTCGCCGATTTTGACATTAAAAGGACAAGGTGCGCTATCCAAAGTTTGCAGGCAGGCTGTTTTTCCATGTTATGCATTCAGTAGTATTTATTTCAACTTAACTTTAGAGCGTTTTACATAAAAATAGAAATAATCCATTCTTTGTTGAAACACCCATCACACCCGTGGCAGAACGGCAATAGTAGGTAGGGGGGGGGGGGGGGGCTTTTATACATACGATCTCATAAGGTAGTGTTTCACTCAAAGAACAATGCGCTTTTACACAATTTCTAGATATGAACTAGATATGAATATCTGTTCTGTGAGGCATTTCTTAATTTATTCCCACAGTGCATTGCTTCTAACAGAATCATTTAGCCACCGCTAAAAACAAATTTAACTACACTACACTAGTAGTTTTTTCTTGCATAAAAAGCACACATAAATATACGCTGCATTTATAATTGGTTGTGAATTACTGATGCGATTCCTTCACAGATGCTAAGATTAATATTTCATGCATATTTCTAGCCATAACCATTAAAAAGATCTGTCTGCTCAGAAAAAAGTTGCTAAATGGCTGGCAAATGTTGCAACCACTAGCATGACACAGAAAATGGCAAATCAAAATAGCCCGTCTAGTAACTTTTTACAAAACTGAAAAAATGTATTTCTCTTTGTTGCACAGATCCTATAAAACATGGCCATTAATACAGCAAACAGGGCTTTTGCGTTTTCATGCAGGCGTTTCAATGGGAAACACGTCGGCTTGATATTATTCTTTTTCTGTTTCACCCTCCTAACGCAGAGTGCAATTCCTCCCCCAGGCCATGTGAGGCACCTCTCCCTTCAGGGGCATCACCATACACTCCTCCACACTCATGCCAGATCAAGTTGCTTTAATAGGTTTGTCAAGATTGTTGTTTGATGTTTGGCCCCAGGAAAAAGGGATAGGATTAAGACAATAAGTAGGTATTTTAACTAACATCGAGCCCTAGAAGAAACAAACAAAACAAAAAACAAAAACTAGAACTTGAGGCCCTTAGCATTCTGACCCACGCTCTTCTCACGGAATTTTTTTACGCAGTAACAGTTCCAGAATCACCCACTCAGCCCACTCCAGTTTTGTTTTCGTGACAGCCCGGCAGAGTGACAGACCGATTGACAGAGTGAGTAACTAATTGAGACAGCAGAGAGAAAGATCCGCTCATCTTAGAGGAAATTAGAAAAAGTAGCCCCCACCCCCCCGCCCATCATTTCTACTCCCCCCCCCACGCACACATATTTACGCTCAGAGCATCTCTATCAGTGATAATTAGCTGTGCAACGATTAATTTGGAGGTTAAACGAAGTTATTTCATGTAATGGTGTTTCCTTTGAAAGATCTTCCATTATGTCAATATCACTCTGTTTGAATTCCTTTAAGAAAACATTGTCCCAGAGAGAGGCGAGATGATGGGTAGGGAGAAAGCGCATCGTAATGAGAGCTGTCGGTAACGTGGATTTTGTTTCAGAATCTAATTAAGAGCAAGGGCAACGGTGCTGCTGCAAAGCTCTCCTTCGGTCTCTCCTTCACACACACACACACACACACACACACACACACATGCGCGTCTCCTCTGTGTCTCCATCACACACACTAACACACACACACATCCGCATCTCCTCTGTGTCTCCTTCACACACACACACACACGTCTGCATTTCTTCTGTGTCTCTGTAACACACACACACACGCATATCCTCAGTGTCTCCGTCACACACAAACAAACAAACACACATATCTCCTCTGTGTCTGTTACGCACACACACATCTCCTCTGTGTCTCCGTCACACACACACGCATCTCCTCTGTGTCTTTGTCAAACACACACACACATATCTGCGTGTCCTCTGTGTCTCCGTCACACACACACACACACACATTGCATCTCCTCTGTGTATATGCTCAGAATCCCAAGAGAAAAAAATCAGGCTCAACTGGTCCTGGCCTAGCAATCAGCAACAGATCCACTGAAACCATGAAACACAGTCAGACACCCCCAGTGCAACCAAGACAAGTAGGACAGGTACGAGTTCTACTTTTCATGGGCCTGAGACAAGACCATGAGTATCGTAATCAGGTGCTAATTGAGAACCACCTCTAAAATCCTGCAGACACCATCACACATTCCTGTTCTATTTACACAATGCCTCTCGCCTTGAGGTTTTTGTTACGATAAACAAACAATAGTGCTGATTGTTACAGAATCCAGGTCCCATGCACATCATAAATATGTATGATACAGGGTTCACCTGCACTCAAAATAAGAACAGTGGAATGTATGCTGACTGGTGCATTCAGACTAATAAAAAGGAGGTATAGAGGTTTGACTGCCACTGACTCACGAGGGAAGCATCCACCAGACCTGGCAACAATGTGTAAGGCCTAGTGACCACTAGGGGCAGCGCAGCACATAAAGAAGCGGTTGGGTCCTAACACCATACTCAGATGTCCCACTGAGGCTATGCAGGTGGCAGAGAGAGAGAGAAAGAGAGAGAAAGGATAGGAGTGCTGTCTCAAGGGAGAACAGGTCTCCAACCGATCTGCGCGGCGCTTCTGCATAAGTGCACAGCGATTCCGCAATCGGCAAACGCAGAGCTGAGGTCGAACGTCCTTCCCTTTTGTGCACAGAGGGATGAAGACAACAAAACCCGCCATCGGGCCCAGTTCCTTCGGCCACTCGAAAAACTAGGGCAGCCGCCAGTGGATTACAGTGATTTATTCTCTCTCCCTCCCTCCCTCCCTCTCTACCTCTCACAGGTGGCCTCCCTGACCCCCTGCCCCCCTACAGGTAGACGCATCACAAGAGAAGGGCAGATGTGGCCAGCTTTTCTCTCCTCCCCCCACGCCCCCGGCCTCCGGTTTGTCAACACACGCACGTATCATGAAGAGTGGCCGTACAGATGGTAGTGGTTTAGTTATCATCACAATGTTCTCTGTCGTCGCAGGTTGTTTTCAGAATTGTTATTAGAATCCCTGTAATATAGAACAGTTAGAGTCGCTGTGGGGAAAAGTCGAGGCTTTGAATCTGGAAATTCTTGGTCTCGAAATTTGAACAAAGCCATTCTAACAACACCAGTACATTACTCCATGCAAGTTTTAGTTCAAATATGTCTTTGAGTCTCCCTTTGTTTAACCAGGAAACATTAATGGCCTCAGCCACTTTAACATTGCATATTTTAATTTACATCAAGGGACAAGCATGTAGAATAGAGTTAATCTTGTACGTGTGCACTGACAACACCCCCCGTCACGCCGTGAGGTCAGAGGAAAGGTCACATTTTGTACCCATGTTAAATACGTAACATGTTTCGTAACACGCATTGGGGGATGTTACGGGAGGGCGGCGCTAAGCCCCGCGCTGTCCTCCGCATACCTCCTTTCGTTCTTCTTCCGCACTTCCGTCTCTCTGCCTATTTAAAAAAGTAATGGCAGGGTTTTAAAAAATCCACTCCGGTAACTGCGTCTTTAACAAGAATCACCACAACTAATGGGATCCACTCCATACAATATGGAACATTAATATATATGTAAATTAGCCGAGAAAACAGACAGTACTGCTGGAGTATCCTCCCTCTCTCTCTCTCTCTCTCTCTCCCCCTCCCTCTCTCTCTCCCTCCCTCTCCCTCCCTCTATCCTTTCCAGACTGTCATCCTTTTCCTCCTTTCCATCCTCTCTTCTCCACCCAGGCTTCCGGAATCCAGGTTTCCGTCCCGTATCTGTGAGGTGAATCGTGCCCCAAAGCGTGTCGTGCGTGCGGTTCCCATCAGTAAGGGGCAGCGGGGCAGCGAGTGTTCAGTTAACAACCTAAAGCAGTAACACACCCACTCGAGGTAGCTGGCCCGACCCAAGGCTGAACTGTGTTCTCCCTCCGACGGGTTTGCAGAGCTCTAAGAGAAGCACGGTTGTTCTCTTGGGCCTTTTCGGGTGACGATGTACCCCCACTGAAATCTACCGTCTCAAAAGCGGACCAAGAACTGCAATGGACCCCCATCATACACGACCGCAGGGGACACTCCCCTCTCGATTTGTTTCTATAACTTCAAAAATCTAACTTTGACACAGTCTCCCGAAGCTAGAAACCAATGTGCAAATAAATTTTATCATTGTACATCGACGTTGCCTAATTTTACCAATTATTCACTTGACATATGCTAATACATGTGCGCGGGTGAACAGAGGTGCAGAGGGGGAAACATAGAGAATCGGTAAGTGTGCTTTCTTGGGGAAGTGACCATGGTTGTCACATGCTGGGCTGGAACTCTTCCCCCAGGGGAAGGGGTGGCAGTGGTGGGGTCCAGGGGTAGGGGTGGGGGGGGGTTGGTTTTTTGGGGGTCGGAGGGTGCAAGTCGGCTGTTGAAAGCCAGAGCCCACGCATTGTTGGGCAGTTGGGGATTAGGACTCTACAGGCTGCAGAATTTGCCTTCTAATTAAAAAGGATAAAGAACTAGGAAAATAGCAAGAGGCACAGGAGGGAGAGAGAGGAAAGAAAAGAAATGGTGGAGAGAAAGAAAGGGGAAAAAAGAAAGAAAAAACTGTTTGTAGTGTCACTTCTGCGGCTGTATCACAAGACCCAGCAACACTGACTAACTTTACACCAGCCCCTGCGCCCCTGCGCCCCTGCGCCCCTGCGCCCCTGCTCTCCCCCTCTCAGTGTGTCACCTTACACAGACCTGGAGAACAAAATGAAGAAATAAGCAGCCAATAAAAACTGCCAAAGACAGAGAGAGAGAGAGAGAGAGAGAGAGGCAGTGGTTCTCCGTGTCTCGTGTGATACAGTGCGGGCTTTGTCAAGGGAATTAGAAGCCTCTGCAGCACAGCGGTCAAAACAACAACAATTTCCAAAAAAATGAACTCTTATCACACTTGCTTAGACGGCAAAGCGTCAGAGTGTCTGAGCCTTTTTTTTAAATAATGGCGTGCCATTGCATCAGCATTGGATAGGTGGGGATGAGGCTCACACCTTCCCACTGGCGGATGTGTAACCCAGAGGTTGGTGAGATAGGGGCATGGATCCAAAGCCAGCCACAAGCCCTGGTTGTCTTGTTAAGAGTTTGATGGTGCAGAAATTTATGGATGAGGGAGAGTCAGGGGCTGGTGTGTCGCCAAAATGAAAGCTGTCAGATTGACGTCTCTCCAACTGTACAAATCCAGCTGTCCCTAAGACAGCGTCCTCATCTGCGCCTGAGTGTCGTGGGGCCCAGATAGAGCCAGTCTCAGTCGGGCCAAGCGCGGCCAGAGCGCGCGGAGTGGAACGCTGCTCAGAAAAATAATTAAAAGAGAGGAAGGTGTTGGATCAGAAATTAAACAAGTAGAATTAGCATTTACAGCAGAAGAAGGATTAACTTTCACAACATGCTATTTTTTCCTTTTCCTGGTGGTAAAATTTCTACCAGAATGGCGTAGATCCATCATCAGAGGCATTGCTCTTTGTTACATTTAGGCACTGCTTTTTGTTACATTTAGTTACATTTAGGCACTGCTGTTTGTTACATTTAGTTACATTTAGGCACTGTTCTTTGTTACATTTAGTTACATTTAGGCACTGCTCTTTGTTACATTTAGTTACATTTAGGCACTGCTGTTTGTTACATTTAGGCACTGCTCTTTGTTACATTTAGTTACATTTAGGCACTGCTCTTTGTTACATTTAGTTACATTTAGGCATTGCTTTTTGTTACATTTAGGCACTGCTCTGTGTTACATTTAGTTACATTTAGGCATTGCTCTTTTTCACATTTAGTTACATTTGGGCATTGCTCTTTGTTTTTTTCTAATCATTTGAAAAAAGAAAAAAAATTTTTACACTTACCACACAATAAGTCTTTAACTTAAAAAAAAATTGCTTTACAATGCTAAAAACCGTTGGAAACCCTATATGTGTATTCTGCACATATCTGTATTATGACAACTATAACTGAGGTAATATTTCCGCATATTTTATAATGTGTTTTCAAAAATCCTAATTACTTTTTTAAAACTTTCTGTGGAAAAATATAATTATAGTCCTTCCAGTAAACAAGTCCTGTTATTTAAAAAAAAAAACCCGGCCGTTCAGAGCTGTCAAGCAGTATTCCTTCAGTCAAACATTCGTAATCAGAGCATGTTTAGTACAATAATATTATACGGTAAGGTAAACACTTTTGAGATATGAATGCACAATTAGGGGACAGAACACAGCCCATGATTAGCTGGTGGGTTACCGTTTATATAAAATTATGTTTCAGCATTTAAAGACGTTTCAGAGCAATAGAAAATGCGTTTTTTAAATACACTGTTTGAATACACTGGAAGATTTGGTATGCGATGTAATACGGGAGGAGGCAGATGGATTGTAATCGCTGTAAAGGGATCTGTAAGTAATAACCTTTGGTCAAGTTCTCTCATATTTAATCTCCAAAAATACCTAAACTCCCTGGGAACACAAAGGTATTTACTCGCAAGCATGATTTGTTAAATAAATTATCATTGAGAAATACTGAGACGAGAGAGAAAACAACTGTGGATGTGTTGACATGGCAAGGAGAATCTCCTGTAAATTCACACACAAATCCCCCCACTTTATTGGCCTCGACCGTTGGCTTGTCACTTCCCAAACTCTGACTGCTCTGAGTGGTGTTTGCATTCAGATTTCAGTGTTTCTGGCCTTGGTTAAACTAATCACATCATTAGAGGTGTGTTGTTGGGTACTGCACATATGAATGGCCACTAAAGACTTATATAAATGACTGAGAGGGAAGCTCAAAAATGGCAGAATGGGGGGTGTTGCCATGTGGGTGATGGGCTCTGGATCTACTGGGCCACAGTAAACGTCCTGGTCAGCACACGTCACTCTGAGCGCCTAACTACGCCCCCCCCCCCCAAAAAAAAAAACAGAAAAGGAATTACACCAACTTTCATTCTTGATTTATTAAATTTTGTAAACATGGATTTACGAATGGTATCGGTGCACGTCTGATTAGAGACACTAATTATAGGTGCACAGGCTTAAATTATGGTTAAACCAGGTCCCAGTTTTGTCCACTAGGCAGCGGCCATGGGGGATACCGGTTTCCATTGTTTTGCGGGTGAGGGGCTCATGATGCACGCATATGAATGCCAGGAGACTCCTGCTGGAAAAGGCTGGGAATGAGACCCCCAGGATGGCGAGAGGCTGATGGGGGATTCCAGCCTGAGTTTTTTCACTCGCCTCTTCTCCTCCTCCTGCTACCCCACTCACCAGCCAGCCACCAGCTGTTGTGTGTCCGTCCCATCCATTCCCCCCCCCCCCCCCCACAACCGGCAGGAGGTTGGGCTCTCCCTGGGAACCCCACAAACGAATGCTGGGGCTTAAGCGCGCAACTTTTCTCCCCCGGAGCCCCAGGAGGTTAACGACATGCTAGCAAGAACAAGATCACTTCTCCCTCCTCCATTTCTTCTCAGCCACACCTCCGGTCCCCCCATCTGACTAGCCACTAGTACAGCCTAGATCTACCGGGCCACTGTAAACTTCCTGGTCAGCATAACTCATGGAGGAGCTCCGCTCAAAGTGCTTAGCTATCATCCCACCAAGTGTGCAGACACACACAGGCCCCTACACACACACACACACACACACAGGCCCCTACACACACACACACACACACACAGGCCCCTACACACACACATACACACACAGGCCCCTACACACACAAACACACACACAGGCCCCTACACACACAAACACACACACAGCCCCCCCCACACACACACACA